>CAWVNZ010000873.1:0-91874 GCA_963930735.1 Dioctria linearis | reverse complement strand
GATTGCCTTTTCTATAGTAAATTATTCAAAAAATAATTTTATACTGTCGCAAATTTTAAATACGCCAGGGATTGCCTTTTCTATAGTAAATTATTCAAAAAATAATTTTTTACTGTCGCAAATTTTAATTACGCCAGGGATTGCCTTTTCTATAGTAAATTATTCAAAAAATAATTTTTTACTGTCGCAAATTTTAATTACGCCAGGGATTGCCTTTTCTATAGTAAATTATTCAAAAAATAATTTTATACTGTCGCAAATTTTAATTACGCCAGGGATTGCCTTTTCTATAGTAAATTATTCAAAAATTCATTTTTTTCTGTCTCAAATTTTAATTACGCCAGGGATTGCCTTTTCTATAGTAAATTATCCAAAAAATAATTTTTTACTGTCGCAAATTTTAATTACGCCAGGGATTGCCTTTTCTATAGTAAATTATTCAAAAAATAATTTTTTACTGTCTCAAATTTTAATTACGCCAGGGATTGCCTTTTCTATAGTAAATTATTCAAAAAATAATTGTTTAGTGTCGCAAATTTTAATTACGCCAGGGATTGCCTTTTCTATAGTAAATTATTCAAAAATTCATTTTTTACTGTCTCAAATTTTAATTACGCCAGGGATTGCCTTTTCTATAGTAAATTTTGCAAAAAATAATTGTTTAGTGTCGCAAATTTTAATTACGCCAGGGATTGCCTTTTCTATAGTAAATTATTCAAAAAATAATTTTATACTGTCTCAAATTTTAATTACGCCAGGGATTGCCTTTTCTATAGTAAATTATTCAAAAATTCATTTTTTACTGTCTCAAATTTTAATTACGCCAGGGATTGCCTTTTCTATAGTAAATTTTGCAAAAAATAATTGTTTAGTGTCGCAAATTTTAATTACGCCAGGGATTGCCTTTTCTATAGTAAATTATTCAAAAATTCATTTTTTACTGTCACAAATTTTAATTACGCCAGGGATTGCCTTTTCTATAGTAAATTTTGCAAAAAATAATTGTTTAGTGTCGCAAATTTTAATTACGCCAGGGATTGCCTTTTCTATAGTTAATTATTCAAAAATTCATTTTTTACTGTCGCAAATTTTAATTACGCCAGGGATTGCCTTTTCTATAGTAAATTATTCAAAAATTAATTTTTTTCTGTCGCAAATTTTAATTACGCCAGGGATTGCCTTTTCTATAGTAAATTATTCAAAAAATAATTTTATACTGTCGCAAATTTTAAATACGCCAGGGATTGCCTTTTCTATAGTAAATTTTGCAAAAAATAATTGTTTAGTGTCGCAAATTTTAATTACGCCAGAGATTGCCTTTTCTATAGTAAATTATTCTAAAATTCATTTTTTACTGTCACAAATTTTAATTACGCCAGGGATTGCCTTTTCTATAGTAAATTTTGCAAAAAATAATTGTTTAGTGTCGCAAATTTTAATTACGCCAGGGATTGCCTTTTTTATAGTAAATTATTCAAAAATTCATTTTTTACTGTCTCAAATTTTAATTACGCCAGGGATTGCCTTTTCTATAGTAAATTTTGCAAAAAATAATTGTTTAGTGTCGCAAATTTTAATTACGCCAGGGATTGCCTTTTCTGTAGTAAATTATTCAAAAATTAATTTTTTTCTGTCGCAAATTTTAATTACGCCAGGGATTGCCTTTTCTATAGTAAATTATTCAAAAATTCATTTTTTACTGTCTCAAATTTTAATTACGCCAGGGATTGCCTTTTCTATAGTAAATTATGCAAAAATTAATTTTTTTCTGTCGCAAATTTTAATTACGCCTGGGATTGCCTTTTCTATAGTAAATTATTCAAAAAATAATTTTTTACTGTCGCAAATTTTAATTACGCCAGGGATTGCCTTTTCTATAGTGAATTATTCAAAAAATAATTTTTTACTGTCGCAAATTATAATTACGCCACGGATTGCCTTTTCTATAGTAAATTATTCAAAAATTCATTTTTTACTGTCTCAAATTTTAATTACGCCAGGGATTGCCTTTTCTATAGTAAATTTTGCAAAAAATAATTGTTTAGTGTCGCAAATTTTAATTACGCCAGATTTTGCCTTTTCTATAGTAAATTATTCAAAAAATAATTTTTTACTGTCTCAAATTTTAATTACGCCAGGGATTGCCTTTTCTATAGTAAATTATTCAAAAATTCATTTTTTACTGTCTCAAATTTTAATTACGCCAGGGATTGCCTTTTCTATAGTAAATTTTGCAAAAAATAATTGTTTAGTGTCGCAAATTTTAATTACGCCAGGGATTGCCTTTTCTATAGTAAATTATTCAAAAATTAATTTTTTACTGTTGCAAATTTTAAATACGCAAGGGATTGCCTTTTCTATAGTAAATTATTCAAAAATTCATTTTTTACTGTCTCAAATTTTAATTACGCCAGGGATTGCCTTTTCTATAGTAAATTATTCAAAAAATAATTTTTTACTGTCGCAAATTATAATTACGCCAGGGATTGCCTTTTCTATAGTAAATTATTCAAAAATTCATTTTTTACTGTCTCAAATTTTAATTACGCCAGGGATTGCCTTTTCTATAGTAAATTATTCAAAAATTCATTTTTTACTGTCTCAAATTTTAATTACGCCAGGGATTGACTTTTCTATAGTAAATTATTCAAAAAATAATTTTTTACTGTCGCAAATTATAATTACGCCAGGGATTGCCTTTTCTATAGTAAATTATTCAAAAATTCATTTTTTACTGTCGCAAATTTTAATTACGCCAGGGATTGCCTTTTCTATAGTAAATTATTCAAAAAATAATTTTTTACTGTCTCAAATTTTAATTACGCCAGGGATTGCCTTTTCTATATTAAATTATTCAAAAATTCATTTTTTACTGTCGCAAATTTTAAATACGCCAGGGATTGCCTTTTCTATAGTAAATTATTCAAAAAATAATTTTTTATTGTCGCAAATTATAATTACGCCAGGGATTGCCTTTTCTATAGTAAATTATTCAAAAATTCATTTTTTACTGTCTCAAATTTTAATTACGCCAGGGATTGCCTTTTCTATAGTAAATTATTCTAAAAATAATTTTTTATTGTCTCAAATTTTAATTACGCCAGGGATTGCCTTTTCTATAGTAAATTATTCAAAAATTCATTTTTTACTGTCTCAAATTTTAATTACGCCAGGGATTGCCTTTTCTATAGTAAATTTTGCAAAAAATAATTTTTTACTGTCGCAAATTTTAATTACGCCAGGGATTGCCTTTTCTATAGTAAATTATTCAAAAATTCATTTTTTACTGTCTCAAATTTTAATTACGCCAGGGATTGCCTTTTCTATAGTAAATTATTCAAAAATTCATTTTTTACTGTCTCAAATTTTAATTACGCCCGGGATTGCCTTTTCTATAGTAAATTTTGCAAAAAATATTTTTTTACTGTCTCAAATTTTAATTACGCCAGGGATTGCCTTTTCTATAGTAAATTATTCAAAAATTAATTGTTTAGTGTCGCAAATTTTAATTACGCCAGGGATTGCCTTTTCTATAGTAAATTATTCAAAAATTAATTTTTTTCTGTCGCAAATTTTAATTACGCCAGGGATTGCCTTTTCTATAGTATATTATTCAAAAATTCATTTTTTACTGTCTCAAATGTTAATTACGCCAGGGATTGCCTTTTCTATAGTAAATTTTGCAAAAAATAATTGTTTAGTGTCGCAAATTTTAATTACGCCAGGAATTGCCTTTTCAGTAGTAAATTATTCAAAAATTCATTTTTTACTGTCTCATATTTTAATTACGCCAGGGATTGCCTTTTCTATACTAAATTTTGCAAAAAATAATTGTTTAGTGTCGCAAATTTTAATTACGCCAGGGATTGCCTTTTCTATAGTAAATTATTCAAAAATTCATTTTTTACTGTCACAAATTTTAATTACGCCAGGGATTGCCTTTTCTATAGTAAATTTTGCAAAAAATAATTGTTTAGTGTCGCAAATTTTAATTACGCCAGGGATTGCCTTTTCTATAGTAAATTATTCAAAAATTCGTTCTTTACTGTCTCAAATTTTAATTACGCCAGGGATTGCCTTTTCTATAGTAAATTATTCAAAAAATAATTTTTTACTGTCTCAAATTTTAATTACGCCAGGGATTGCCTTTTCTATAGTAAATTATTCAAAAATTAATTGTTTAGTGTCGCAAATTTTAATTACGCCAGGGATTGCCTTTTCTATAGTAAATTATTCAAAAATTAATTTTTTTCTGTCGCAAATTTTAATTACGCCAGGGATTGCCTTTTCTATAGTAAATTATTCAAAAATTCATTTTTTACTGTCTCAAATGTTAATTACGCCAGGGATTGCCTTTTCTATAGTAAATTTTGCAAAAAATAATTGTTTAGTGTCGCAAATTTTAAATACGCCAGGGATTGCCTTTTCTATAGTAAATTATTCAAAAATTAATTTTTTTCTGTCGCAAATTTTAATTACGCCAGGGATTGCCTTTTCTATAGTAAATTTTGCAAAAAATAATTGTATAGTGTCTCAAATTTTAATTACGCCAGGGATTGCCTTTTCTATAGTAAATTATTCAAAAATTCATTTTTTACTGTCTCAAATTTTAATTACGCCAGGGATTGCCTTTTCTATAGTAAATTTTGCAAAAAATAATTGTTTAGTGTCGCAAATTTTAATTACGCCAGGGATTGCCTTTTCTATAGTAAATTATTCAAAAAATAATTTTTTCTGTCACAAATTTTAATTACGCCAGGGATTGCCTTTTCTATAGTAAATTTTGCAAAAAATAATTGTTTAGTGTCTCAAATTTTAATTACGCCAGGGATTGCCTTTTCTATAGTAAATTATTCAAAAATTCATTTTTTACTGTCTCAAATTTTAGTTACGCCAGGGATTGCCTTTTCTATAGTAAATTATTCAAAAATTCATTTTTTACTGTCTCAAATTTTAATTACGCCAGGGATTGCCCTTTCTATAGTAAATTTTGCAAAAAATAATTGTTTAGTGTTGCAAATTTTAATTACGCCAGGGATTGCCTTTTCTATAGTAAATTATTCAAAAATTAATTTTTTTCTGTCGCAAATTTTAATTACGCCAGGGATTGCCTTTTCTATAGTAAATTATTCAAAAATTCATTTTTTACTGTCTCAAATTTTGATTACGCCAGGGATTGCCTTTTCTATAGTATATTATTCAAAAATTAATTGTTTAGTGTCTCAAATTTTAATTACGCCAGGGATTGCCTTTTCTATAGTAAATTATTCAAAAAAATAATTTTTTCTGTCACAAATTTTAACTACGCCAGGGATTGCCTTTTCTATAGTAAATTTTGCAAAAAATAATTTTTTACTGTCGCAAATTGTAATTACGCCAGGGATTGCCTTTTCTATAGTAAATTATTCAAAACTTCATTTTTTACTGTCTCAAATTTTAATTACGCCAGGGATTGCCTTTTCTATAGTAAATTTTGCAAAAAATAATTGTTTAGTGTCGCAAATTTTAATTACGCCAGGGATTGCCTTTTCTATAGTAAATTATTCAAAAATTCATTTTTTACTGTCTCAAATTTTAGTTACGCCAGGGATTGCCTTTTCTATAGTAAATTTTGCAAAAAATAATTGTTTAGTGTTGCAAATTTTAATTACGCCAGGGATTGCCTTTTCTATAGTAAATTATTCAAAAATTAATTTTTTTCTGTCGCAAATTTTAATTACGCCAGGGATTGCCTTTTCTATAGTAAATTATTCAAAAATTCATTTTTTACTGTCTCAAATTTTGATTACGCCAGGGATTGCCTTTTCTATAGTATATTATTCAAAAATTAATTTTTTTCTGTCGCAAATTTTAATTACGCCAGGGATTGCCTTTTCTATAGTAAATTATTCAAAAAATAATTTTTTACTGTCGCAAATTTTAATTACGCCAGGGATTGCCTTTTCTATAGTAAATTATTCAAAAAAAAATTTTTTACTGTCTCAAATTATAATTACGCCAGGGATTGCCTTTTCTATAGTAAATTATTCAAAAATTCATTTTTTACTGTCTCAAATTTTAATTACGCCAGGGATTGCCTTTTCTATAGTAAATTATTCAAAAAATAATTTTTTACTGTCTCAAATTTTAATTACGCCAGGGATTGCCTTTTCTATAGTAAATTATTCAAAAAATAATTTTATACTGTCGCAAATTTTAATTACGCCAGGGATTGCCTTTTCTTTAGTAAATTAATCAAAAAATAATTTTTTACTGTCTCAAATTTTAATTACGCCAGGGATTGCCTTTTCTATAGTAAATTTTGCAAAAAATAATTGTTTAGTGTCGCAAATGTTAATTGAGCCAGGGATTGCTTTTCTATAGTAAATTATTCAAAAAATAATTTTTTCTGTCACAAATTTTAATTACGCCCAGGGATTGCCTTTTCTATAGTAAATTTTGCAAAAAATAATTGTTTAGTGTCTCAAATCTTAATTACGCCAGGGATTGCCTTTTCTATGGTAAATTATTCAAAAATTCATTTTTTACTGTCTCAAATTTTAATTACGCCAGGGATTGCCTTTTCTATAGTAAATTATTCAAAAATTCATTTTTTACTGTCTTAAATTTTAATTACGCCAGGGATTTCCTTTTCTATGGTAAATTATTCAAAAAATAATTTTTTCTGTCGCAAATTTTAATAACGCCAGGGATTGCCTTTTCTATAGTAAATTTTGCAAAAATTCATTTTTTACTGTCTCAAATTTTAATTACGCCAGGGATTGCCTTTTCTATAGTAAATTATTCAAAAATTAATTTTTTACTGTCTCAAATTTAATTACGCCAGGGATTGCCTTTTCTATAGTAAATTATTCAAAAATTCATTTTTTACTGTCTCAAATTTTAATTACGCCAGGGATTGCCTTTTCTATAGTAAATTATTCAAAAATTCATTTTTTACTGTCTCAAATTTTAATTACGCCAGGGATTGCCTTTTCTATAGTAAATTATTCAAAAAATAATTTTTTACTGTCGCAAATTAGTAATTACTCCAGGGATTGCCTTTTCTATAGTAAATTATTCAAAAAATAATTTTTTCTGTCACAAATTTCAATTACGCCAGGAATTGCCTTTTCTATAGTAAATTTTGCAAAAAACTATTTTTTACCGTCGCAAATTTTAATTACGCCAGAGATTGCCTTTTCTATAGTAAATTATTCAAAAAATAATTTTTTACTGTCGCAAATTATAATTACTCCAGGATTGCCTTTTCTATAGTAAATTATTCAAAAAATAATTTTTTCTGTCACAAATTTTAATTACGCCAGGGATTGCCTTTTCTATAGTAAATTTTGCAAAAATTATTTTTTACTGTCGCAAATTTTAATTACGCCAGGGATTGCCTTTTCTATAGTAAATTATTCAAAAAATAATTTTTTACTGTCGCAAATTTTAATTAAGCCAGGGATTGCCTTTTTCTATAGTAAATTATTCAAAAATTCATTTTTTACTGTCTCAAATTTTAATTAGGCCAGGGATTGCCTTTTCTATAGTAAATTATTCAAAAAATAATTTTTTCTGTCGCAAATTGTAATTACGCCAGGGATTGCCTTTTCTATAGTAAATTTTGCAAAAATTCATTTTTAACTGTCTCAAATTTTAAATACGCCAGGGATTGCCTTTTCTATAGTAAATTTTGCAAAAAATAATTTTTTAATGTTGCACAATTTTAAATACGCCAGGGATTGCCTTTTCTATAGTAAATTATTCAAAAATTCATTTTTTACTGTCTCAAATTTTAATTACGCCAGGGATTGCCTTTTCTATAGTAAATTATTCAAAAATTCATTTTTTACTGTCGCAAATTTTAATTACGCCAGGGATTGCCTTTTCTATAGTAAATTATTCAAAAAATAATTTTATAACTGTCGCAAATTATAATTACGCCAGGGATTGCCTTTTCTATTGTAAATTATTCAAAAAATAATTTTTTACTGTTGCAACTTTTAATTACGCCAGGGGTTGCCTTTTGTAGAGTAAAATTATTCAAAAATAATTTTTTTGTGTCGCAAATTTTAATTACGCCAGGATTGCCTTTTCTATAGTAAATTATTCAAAAATTCATTTTTTACTGTCTCAAATTTTAATTACGCCAGGGATTGCCTTTTCTATAGTAAATTATTCAAAAATTAATTTTTTACTGTCTAAAATTTTAATTACGCCAGGATTGCCTTTTCTATAGTAAATTATTCAAAAATTCATTTTTTACTGTCTCAAATTTTAATTACGCCAGGATTGCCTTTTCTATAGTAAATTATTCAAAAATTCATTTTTTACTGTCTCAAATTTTAATTACGCCAGGGATTGTCTTTTCTATAGTAAAATTATTCAAAAAAATAATTTTTTACTGTCGCAAATTATAATTACTCCAGGAATTGCCTTTTCTATAGTAAATTATTCAAAAATAATTTTTTTCTGTCACAAATTTTAATTACGCCAGGATTGCCTTTTCTATAGTAAATTTTGCAAAAAACTATTTTTTACTGTCGCAAATTTTAATTACGCCAGGGATTGCCTTTTTTATAGTAAATTATTCAAAAATAATTTTTTACTGTCGCAAATTTTAATTACGCCAGGGATTGCCTTTTCTATAGTAAATTATTCAAAAATTCATTTTTTACTGTCTCAAATTTTAATAACGCTAGGATTGCCCTTTCTATAGTAAATTATTCAAAAATTCATTTTTTACTGTCTCAAATTTTAATTACGCCAGGGATTGCCTTTTCTATAGTAAATTATTCAAAAATTCATTTTTTACTGTCTCTCAAATTTTAATTACGCCAGGGATTGCCTTTTCTGTAGTAAATTTTGCAAAAAATAATTGTTTAGTGTCGCAAATTTTAATTACGCCAGGATTGCCTTTTCTATAGTAAATTATTCAAAAATTAATTTTTTTCTGTCGCAAATTTTAATTACGCCAGGGATTGCCTTTTCTATAGTAAATTATTCAAAAATTCATTTTTTACTGTCTCAAAATTTTAATTACGCCAGGGATTGCCTTTTCTATAGTAAATTATTCAAAAAATTAATTTTTTTCTGTCGCAAATTTTAATTACGCCAGGGATTGCCTTTTCTATGGTAAATTTTGCAAAAAATAATTGTTTAGTGTCGCAAATTTTAATTACGCCAGGGATTGCCTTTTCTATAGTAAATTATTCAAAAATTCATTTTTTACTGTCTCAAATTTTAATTACGCAGGGATTGCCTTTTCTATAGTAAATTATTCAAAAATTCATTTTTTACTGTCTCAAATTTTAATTACGCCAGGGATTGCCTTTTCTATAGTAAATTATTCAAAAAATAATTTTTTACTGTCGCAAATTATAATTACTCCAGGGATTGCCTTTTCTATAGTAAATTATTCAAAAAAAAATTTTTCTGTCACAAAATTTTAATTACGCCAGGGATTGCCTTTTCTTATAGTAAATTTTGCAAAAAACAATTTTTTACTGTCGCAAATTTTAATTACGCCAGGGATTGCCTTTTCTATAGTAAATTATTCAAAAATAATTTTTTACTGTCGCAAATTTTAATTACGCCAGGGATTGCCTTTTCTATAGTAAATTATTCAAAAATTAATTTTTTACTGTCTCAAATTTTAATAACGCCAGGGATTGCCCTTTCTATAGTAAATTATTCAAAAATTCATTTTTACTGTCTCAAATTTTAATTACGCCAGGGATTGCCTTTTCTATAGTAAATTATTCAAAAATTCATTTTTTACTGTCTCAAATTTTAATTACGCCAGGGATTGCCTTTTCTGTAGTAAATTTTGCAAAAAATAATTGTTTAGTGTCGCAAATTTTAATTACGCCAGGGATTGCCTTTTCTATAGTAAATTATTCAAAAATTCATTTTTTTCTGTCGCAAATTTTAATTACGCCAGGGATTGCCTTTTCTATAGTAAATTATTCAAAAATTCATTTTTTACTGTCTCAAATTTTAATTACGCCAGGGATTGCCTTTTCTATAGTAAATTATTCAAAAATTAATTTTTTTCTGTCGCAAATTTTAATTACGCCAGGGATTGCCTTTTCTATAGTAAATTTTGCAAAAAATAATTGTTTAGTGTCGCAAATTTTAATTACGCCAGGGATTGCCTTTTCTATAGTAAATTATTCAAAAATTCATTTTTTACTGTCTCAAATTTTAATTACGCCAGGGATTGCCTTTTCTATAGTAAATTATTCAAAAATTCATTTTTTACTGTCGCAAATTTTAATTACGCCAGGGATTGCCTTTTCTATAGTAAATTATTCAAAAATTAATTTTTTACTGTCTCAAATTTTAATTACGCCCAGGGATTGCCTTTTCTATAGTAAATTATTCAAAAATTCATTTTTTACTGTCTCAAATTTTATTTACGCCAGGGATTGCCTTTTCTATAGTAAATTATTCAAAAATTCATTTTTTTACTGTCTCAAATTTTAATTACGCCAGGGATTGCCTTTTCTATAGTAAATTATTCAAAAAAATAATTTTTTACTGTCGCAAATTATAATTACTCCAGGGATTGCCTTTTCTATAGTAAATTATTCCAAAAAAATAATTTTTTCTGTCACAAATTTTAATTACGCCAGGGATTGCCTTTTCTATAGTAAATTTTGCAAAAAACAATTTTTTACTGTCGCAAATTTTAATTACGCCAGGGATTGCCTTTTCTATAGTAAATTAATTCAAAAAATAATTTTTTACTGTCGCAAATTTTAATTACGCCAGGGATTGCCTTTTCTATAGTAAATTATTCAAAAATTCATTTTTTACTGTCTCAAATTTTAATAACGTCAGGGATTGCCCTTTCTATAGTAAATTATTCAAAAATTCATTTTTTGCTGTCTCAAATTTTAATTACGCCAGGGATTGCCCTTTTCTATAGTAAATTATTCAAAAATTCATTTTTTACTGTCTCAAATTTTAATTACGCCAGGGATTGCCTTTTCTATAGTAAATTTTGCAAAAAATAATGTTTAGTGTCGCAAATTTTAATTACGCCAGGGATTGCCTTTTTCTATTAGTAAATTATTCAAAAATTAATTTTTTTCTGTCGCAAATTTTAATTACGCCAGGGATTGCCTTTTTCTATAGTAAATTATTCAAAAATTCATTTTTTTACTGTCTCAAATTTTAATTACGCCAGGGATTGCCTTTTCTATAGTAAATTATTCAAAAATTAATTTTTTTCTGTCGCAAATTTTAATTACGCCAGGGATTGCCTTTTCTATAGTAAATTTTTGCAAAAAATAATTGTTTAGTGTCGCAAATTTTAATTACGCCAGGGATTGCCTTTTCTATAGTAAATTATTCAAAAATTCATTTTTACTGTCTCAAATTTTAATTACGCCAGGGATTGCCTTTTCTATAGTAAATTATTCAAAAAATAATTTTTTACTGTCGCAAATTTTAATTACGCCAGGGATTGCCTTTTCTATAGTAAATTTTTTCAACAAATAATTTTATACTGTCGCAAATTTTAAATACGCAGGGATTGCCTTTTCTATAGTAAATTATTCAAAAATTCATTTTTTACTTTCTCAAATTTTAATTACGCCAGGGATTGCCTTTTCTATAGTAAATTATTCAAAAATTCATTTTTTCTGTCGCAAATTTTAATTACACCAGGGATTGCCTTTTCTATAGTAAATTATTCAAAATTAATTTTTTTCTGACGCAAATTTTAATTACGCCAGGGATTGCCTTTTCTATAGTAAATTATTCAAAAATTCATTTTTTACTGTCTCAAATTTTAATTACGCCAGGGATTGCCTTTTCTATAGTAAATTTTGCAAAAAATAATTTTTTAGTGTCGCAAATTTTAATTACGCCAGGGATTGCCTTTTCTATAGTAAATTATTCAAAAAATAATTTTTAACTGTCTCAAATTTTAATTACGCCAGGGATTGCCTTTTCTATAGTAAATTATTCAAAAATTAATTTTTTTCTGTCGCAAATTTTAATTACGCCAGGGATTGCCTTTTCTATAGTAAATTATTCAAAAATTCATTTTTTACTCTCTCAAATTTTAATTACGCCAGGGATTGCCTTTTCTATAGTAAATTAATCAAAAATTCATTTTTTACTGTCTCAAATTTTAATTACGCCAGGGATTGCCTTTTCTATAGTAAATTTTGCAAAAAATAATTGTTTAGTGTCGCAAATTTAATTACGCCAGGGATTGCCTTTTCTATAGTAAATTATTCAAAAATTCATTTTTTACTGTCTCAAATTTTTATTACGCCAGGGATTGCCTTTTCTATAGTAAATTATTCAAAAAATAAGTTTTTACTGTCGCAAATTTTAATTACGCCAGGGATTGCCTTTTCTATAGTAAATTATTCAAAAAATAATTTTTACTGTCGCAAATTTTAATTACGCCAGGGATTGCCTTTTATATAGTAAATTATTCAAAAATTCATTTTTTACTGTCTCAAATTTTTAATTACGCCAGGGATTGCCTTTTCTATAGTAAATTTTGCAAAAAATAATTGTTTAGTGTCGCAAATTTTAATTACGCCAGGGATTGCCTTTTCTATAGTAAATTATTCAAAAAAATAATTTTATACTGTCGCAAATTTTAAATACGCCACGGATTGCCTTTTCTCTAGTAAATTTTTCAAAAAATTATTTTATACTGTCGCAAATTTTAAATACGCCAGGGATTGCCTTTTCTATAGTAAATTTTGCAAAAAATAATTTTTTACTGTTGCAAATTTTAAATACGCCAGGGATTGCCTTTTCTATAGTAAATTATTCAAAAATTCATGTTTTACTGTCTCAAATTTTAATAACGCCAGGGATTGCCTTTTCTATAGTAAATTTTGCAAAAAATAATTGTTTAGTGTCGCAAATTTTAATTACGCCAGGGATTGCCTTTTCTATAGTAAATTATTCAAAAATTCATTTATTACTGTCTCAAATTTTAATTACGCCAGGGATTGCCTTTTCTATAGTAAATTATTCAAAAATTCATTTTTTACTGTCTCAAATTTTAATTACGCCAGGGATTGCCTTTTCTATAGTAAATTATTCAAAAATTAATTTTTTTCTGTCGAAAATTTTAATTACGCCAGGGATTGCCTTTTCTATAGTAAATTATTCAAAAATTCATTTTTTACTGTCTCAAATTTTAATTACGCCAGGGATTGCCTTTTCTATAGTAAATTTTGCAAAAAATAATTGTTTAGTGTCGCAAATTTTAATTACGCCTAGGGATTGCCTTTTCTATAGTCAAATTATTCAAAAATTAATTTTTTTCTGTCGCAAATTTTAAATACTCCAGGGATTGCCTTTTCTATAGTAAATTATTCAAAAATAATTTTATACTGTCGCAAATTTTAATTACGCCAGGGATTGCCTTTTCTATAGTAAATTATTCAAAAATTAATTTTTTTCTGTCGCAAATTTTAATTACGCAGGGATTGCCCTTTTCTATAGTAAATTATTCAAAAATTCATTTTTTACTGTCTCAAATTTTAATTACGCCAGGGATTGCCTTTTCTATAGTAAATTATTCAAAATTAAGTTTTTTCTGTCGCAAATTTTAATTAGGCCAAGGGATTGCCTTTTGTATAGTAAATTATTCAAAAATTCATTTTTTACTGTCTCAAATTTTAATTACGCCAAGGATTGCCTTTTCTATAGTAAATTATTCAAAAATTCATTTTTTACTGTCTCAAATTTTAATTACGCTAGGGATTGCCTTTTCTATAGTAAATTTTGCAAGAAATAATTGTTTAGTTTCGCAAATTTTAATTACGCCAGGGATTGCCTTTTCTATAGTAAATTATTCAAAAATTCATTTTTTACTGTCTCAAAATTTTAATTACGCCAGGGATTGCCTTTTCTATAGTAAATTATTCAAAAAATAATTTTTTACTGTCGCAAATTTTAATTACGCCAGGGATTGCCTTTTCTATAGTAAATTATTCAAAAAATAATTTTTACTGTCGCAAATTTTAATTACGCCAGGGATTGCCTTTTCTATAGTAAATTATTCAAAAATCAAAAATTCATTTTTTACTGTCTCAAATATTAATTACGCCAGGGATTGCCTTTTCTATAGTAAATTTTGCAAAAAATAATTGTTTAGTGTCGCAAATTTTAATTACGCCAGGGATTGCCTTTTCTATAGTAAACTATTCAAAAAATAATTTTATACTGTCGCAAATTTTAAATACGCCAGGGATTGCCTTTTCTATAGTAAATTTTTCAAACAATAATTTTATACTGTCGCAAATTTTAAATACGCCAGGGATTGCCTTTTCTATAGTAAATTTTGCAAAAAATAATTTTTTACTGTTGCAAATTTTAAATACGCCAGGGATTGCCTTTTCTATAGTAAATTATTTAAAAATTCATTTTTTACTGTCTCAAATTTTAATTACGCCAGGGATTGCCTTTTCTATAGTAACTTTTGCAAAAAATAATTGTTTAGTGTCGCAAATTTTAATTACGCCAGGGATTGCCTTTTCTATAGTAAATTATTCAAAAATTCATTTTTTACTGTCTCAAATTTTAATTACGCCAGGGATTGCCTTTTCTATAGTAAATTATTCAAAAATTCATTTTTTACTGTCTCAAATTTTAATTACGCCAGAGATTGCCTTTTCTATAGTAAATTATTCAAAAATTAATTTTTTTCTGTCGCAAATTTTAATTACGCCAGGGATTGCCTTTTCTATAGTAAATTATTCAAAAATTCATTTTTTACTGTCTCAAATTTTAATTACGCCAGGGATTGCCTTTTCTATAGTAAATTTTGCAAAAAATAATTGTTTAGTGTCGCAAATTTTAATTACGCCAAGGTTTGCCTTTTCTATAGTAAATTATTCAAAAATTCATTTTTTACTGTCTCAAATTTTAATTACGCCAGGGATTGCCTGTTCTATAGTAAATTTTGCAAAAAATAATTGTTTAGTGTCGCAAATTTTAACTACGCCAGGGATTGTCTTTTCTATAGTAAATTATTCAAGAAATAATTTTATACTGTCTCAAATTTTAATTACGCCAGGGATTGCCTTTTCTATAGTAAATTATTCAAAAATTCATTTTTTACTGTCTCAAATTTTAATAACGCCAGGGATTGCCTTTTCTATAGTAAATTTTGCAAAAAATAATTGTTTAGTGTCGCAAATTTTAATTACTCCAGGGATTGCCTTTTCTATAGTAAATTATTCAAAAAATAATTTTTTACTGTCGCAAATTTTAAATACGCCAGGGATTGCCTTTTCTATAGTAAATTTTGCAAAAAATAATTTTTTCTGTCGCAAATTTTAAATACGCCAGGGATTGCCTTTTCTATAGTAAATTATTCAAAAAATAATTTTATACTGTCGCAAATTTTAATTATGCCAGGGATTGCCTTTTCTATAGTAAATTATTCAAAAAATAATTTTTTACTGTCGCAAATTTTAATTACGCCAGGGATTCCATTTTCTATAGTAAATTATTCAAAAATTCATTTTTTACTGTCTCAAATTTTAATTATGCCAGAGATTGCCTTTTCTATAGTAAATTATTCAAAAATTAATTTTTTTCTGTCGCAAATTTTAATTACGCCAAGGATTGCCTTTTCTATAGTAAATTATTCAAAAATTAATTTTTTACTGTCTCAAATTTTAATTACGCCAGGGATTGCCTTTTCTATAGTAAATTATTCAAAAATTCATTTTTTACTGTCTCAAATTTTAATTACGCCAGAGATTGCCTTTTCTATAGTAAATTATTCAAAAATTAATTTTTTTCTGTCGCAAATTTTAATTACGCCAGGGATTGCCTTTTCTATAGTAAATTATTCAAAAATTCATTTTTTACTGTCTCAAATTTTAATTACGCCAGGGATTGCCTTTTCTATAGTAAATTTTGCAAAAAATAATTGTTTAGTGTCGCAAATTTTAATTACGCCAAGGTTTGCCTTTTCTATAGTAAATTATTCAAAAATTCATTTTTTACTGTCTCAAATTTTAATTACGCCAGGGATTGCCTTTTCTATAGTAAATTTTGCAAAAAATAATTGTTTAGTGTCGCAAATTTTAATTACGCCAGGGATTGTCTTTTCTATAGTAAATTATTCAAGAAATAATTTTATACTGTCTAAAATTTTAATTACGCCAGGGATTGCCTTTTCTATAGTAAATTATTCAAAAATTCATTTTTTACTGTCTCAAATTTTAATTACGCCAGGGATTGCCTTTTCTATAGTAAATTTTGCAAAAAATAATTGTTTAGTGTCGCAAATTTTAATTACGCCAGGGATTGCCTTTTCTATAGTAAATTTTGCAAAAATAATTGTTTAGTGTCGCAAATTTTAATTACGCCAAGGTTTGCCTTTTCTATAGTAAATTATTCAAAAATTCATTTTTTACTGTCTCAAATTTTAATTACGCCAGGGATTGCCTTTTCTATAGTAAATTTTGCAAAAAATAATTGTTTAGTGTCGCAAATTTTAATTACGCCAGGGATTGTCTTTTCTATAGTAAATTATTCAAGAAATAATTTTATACTGTCTAAAATTTTAATTACGCCAGGGATTGCCTTTTCTATAGTAAATTATTCAAAAATTCATTTTTTACTGTCTCAAATTTTAATTACGCCAGGGATTGCCTTTTCTATAGTAAATTTTGCAAAAAATAATTGTTTAGTGTCGCAAATTTTAATTACGCCAGGGATTGCCTTTTCTATAGTAAATTATTCAAAAATTCATTTTTTCTGTCACAAATTTTAATTACGCCAGGGATTGCCTTTTATATAGTAAATTATTCAAAAAATAATTTTTTACTGTCTCAAATTTTAATTACGCCAGGGATTGCCTTTTCTATAGTAAATTTTGCAAAAAATAATTGTTTAGTGTCGCAAATTTTAATTACGCCAGGGATTGCCTTTTCTATAGTAAATTTTGCAAAAAATAATTGTTTAGTGTCGCAAATTATAATTACTCCAGGGATTGCCTTTTCTATAGTAAATTATTCAAAAAATAATTTTTTCTGTCACAAATTTCAATTACGCCAGGAATTGCCTTTTCTATAGTAAATTTTGCAAAAAACTATTTTTTACCGTCGCAAATTTTAATTACGCCAGAGATTGCCTTTTCTATAGTAAATTATTCAAAAAATAATTTTTTACTGTCGCAAATTATAATTACTCCAGGGATTGCCTTTTCTATAGTAAATTATTCAAAAAATAATTTTTTCTGTCACAAATTTTAATTACGCCAGGGATTGCCTTTTCTATAGTAAATTTTGCAAAAAATTATTTTTTACTGTCGCAAATTTTAATTACGCCAGGGATTGCCTTTTCTATAGTAAATTATTCAAAAAATAATTTTTTACTGTCGCAAATTTTAATTACGCCAGGGATTGCCTTTTCTATAGTAAATTTTGCAAAAAATAATTGTTTAGTGTCGCAAATTTTAATTACGCCAGGGATTGCCTTTTCTATAGTAAATTTTGCAAAAAATAATTGTTTAGTGTCGCAAATTTTAATTACGCCAAGGTTTGCCTTTTCTATAGTAAATTATTCAAAAATTCATTTTTTACTGTCTCAAATTTTAATTACGCCAGGGATTGCCTTTTCTATAGTAAATTTTGCAAAAAATAATTGTTTAGTGTCGCAAATTTTAATTACGCCAAGGTTTGCCTTTTCTATAGTAAATTATTCAAAAATTCATTTTTTACTGTCTCAAATTTTAATTACGCCAGGGATTGCCTTTTCTATAGTAAATTTTGCAAAAAATAATTGTTTAGTGTCGCAAATTTTAATTACGCCAGGGATTGTCTTTTCTATAGTAAATTATTCAAGAAATAATTTTATACTGTCTAAAATTTTAATTACGCCAGGGATTGCCTTTTCTATAGTAAATTATTCAAAAATTCATTTTTTACTGTCTCAAATTTTAATTACGCCAGGGATTGCCTTTTCTATAGTAAATTTTGCAAAAAATAATTGTTTAGTGTCGCAAATTTTAATTACGCCAGGGATTGCCTTTTCTATAGTAAATTATTCAAAAATTCATTTTTTCTGTCACAAATTTTAATTACGCCAGGGATTGCCTTTTATATAGTAAATTATTCAAAAAATAATTTTTTACTGTCTCAAATTTTAATTACGCCAGGGATTGCCTTTTCTATAGTAAATTTTGCAAAAAATAATTGTTTAGTGTCGCAAATTTTAATTACGCCAGGGATTGCCTTTTCTATAGTAAATTTTGCAAAAAATAATTGTTTAGTGTCGCAAATTATAATTACTCCAGGGATTGCCTTTTCTATAGTAAATTATTCAAAAAATAATTTTTTCTGTCACAAATTTCAATTACGCCAGGAATTGCCTTTTCTATAGTAAATTTTGCAAAAAACTATTTTTTACCGTCGCAAATTTTAATTACGCCAGGGATTGTCTTTTCTATAGTAAATTATTCAAGAAATAATTTTATACTGTCTAAAATTTTAATTACGCCAGGGATTGCCTTTTCTATAGTAAATTATTCAAAAATTCATTTTTTACTGTCTCAAATTTTAATTAGGCCAGGGATTGCCTTTTCTATAGTAAATTATTCAAAAAATAATTTTTTCTGTCGCAAATTGTAATTACGCCAGGGATTGCCTTTTCTATAGTAAATTTTGCAAAAATTCATTTTTTACTGTCTCAAATTTTAAATACGCCAGGGATTGCCTTTTCTATAGTAAATTTTGCAAAAAATAATTTTTTAATGTTGCAAATTTTAAATACGCCAGGGATTGCCTTTTCTATAGTAAATTATTCAAAAATTCATTTTTTACTGTCTCAAATTTTAATTACGCCAGGGATTGCCTTTTCTATAGTAAATTATTCAAAAATTCATTTTTTACTGTCGCAAATTTTAATTACGCCAGGGATTGCCTTTTCTATAGTAAATTATTCAAAAAATAATTTTATACTGTCGCAAATTATAATTACGCCAGGGATTGCCTTTTCTATTGTAAATTATTCAAAAAATAATTTTTTACTGTTGCAACTTTTAATTACGCCAGGGGTTGCCTTTTGTAGAGTAAATTATTCAAAAAATAATTTTTTTGTGTCGCAAATTTTAATTACGCCAGGATTGCCTTTTCTATAGTAAATTATTCAAAAATTCATTTTTTACTGTCTCAAATTTTAATTACGCCAGGGATTGCCTTTTCTATAGTAAATTATTCAAAAATTAATTTTTTACTGTCTAAAATTTTAATTACGCCAGGGATTGCCTTTTCTATAGTAAATTATTCAAAAATTCATTTTTTACTGTCTCAAATTTTAATTACGCCAGGGATTGCCTTTTCTATAGTATATTATTCAAAAATTCATTTTTTACTGTCTCAAATTTTAATTACGCCAGGGATTGTCTTTTCTATAGTAAATTATTCAAAAAATAATTTTTTACTGTCGCAAATTATAATTACTCCAGGAATTGCCTTTTCTATAGTAAATTATTCAAAAAATAATTTTTTCTGTCACAAATTTTAATTACGCCAGGGATTGCCTTTTCTATAGTAAATTTTGCAAAAAACTATTTTTTACTGTCGCAAATTTTAATTACGCCAGGGATTGCCTTTTTTATAGTAAATTATTCAAAAAATAATTTTTTACTGTCGCAAATTTTAATTACGCCAGGGATTGCCTTTTCTATAGTAAATTATTCAAAAATTCATTTTTTACTGTCTCAAATTTTAATAACGCTAGGGATTGCCCTTTCTATAGTAAATTATTCAAAAATTCATTTTTTACTGTCTCAAATTTTAATTACGCCAGGGATTGCCTTTTCTATAGTAAATTATTCAAAAATTCATTTTTTACTGTCTCAAATTTTAATTACGCCAGGGATTGCCTTTTCTGTAGTAAATTTTGCAAAAAATAATTGTTTAGTGTCGCAAATTTTAATTACGCCAGGGATTGCCTTTTCTATAGTAAATTATTCAAAAATTAATTTTTTTCTGTCGCAAATTTTAATTACGCCAGGGATTGCCTTTTCTATAGTAAATTATTCAAAAATTCATTTTTTACTGTCTCAAATTTTAATTACGCCAGGGATTGCCTTTTCTATAGTAAATTATTCAAAAATTAATTTTTTTCTGTCGCAAATTTTAATTACGCCAGGGATTGCCTTTTCTATGGTAAATTTTGCAAAAAATAATTGTTTAGTGTCGCAAATTTTAATTACGCCAGGGATTGCCTTTTCTATAGTAAATTATTCAAAAATTCATTTTTTACTGTCTCAAATTTTAATTACGCCAGGGATTGCCTTTTCTATAGTAAATTATTCAAAAATTCATTTTTTACTGTCTCAAATTTTAATTACGCCAGGGATTGCCTTTTCTATAGTAAATTATTCAAAAAATAATTTTTTACTGTCGCAAATTATAATTACTCCAGGGATTGCCTTTTCTATAGTAAATTATTCAAAAAAAAATTTTTCTGTCACAAATTTTAATTACGCCAGGGATTGCCTTTTCTATAGTAAATTTTGCAAAAAACAATTTTTTACTGTCGCAAATTTTAATTACGCCAGGGATTGCCTTTTCTATAGTAAATTATTCAAAAAATAATTTTTTACTGTCGCAAATTTTAATTACGCCAGGGATTGCCTTTTCTATAGTAAATTATTCAAAAATTCATTTTTTACTGTCTCAAATTTTAATAACGCCAGGGATTGCCCTTTCTATAGTAAATTATTCAAAAATTCATTTTTTACTGTCTCAAATTTTAATTACGCCAGGGATTGCCTTTTCTATAGTAAATTATTCAAAAATTCATTTTTTACTGTCTCAAATTTTAATTACGCCAGGGATTGCCTTTTCTGTAGTAAATTTTGCAAAAAATAATTGTTTAGTGTCGCAAATTTTAATTACGCCAGGGATTGCCTTTTCTATAGTAAATTATTCAAAAATTCATTTTTTTCTGTCGCAAATTTTAATTACGCCAGGGATTGCCTTTTCTATAGTAAATTATTCAAAAATTCATTTTTTACTGTCTCAAATTTTAATTACGCCAGGGATTGCCTTTTCTATAGTAAATTATTCAAAAATTAATTTTTTTCTGTCGCAAATTTTAATTACGCCAGGGATTGCCTTTTCTATAGTAAATTTTGCAAAAAATAATTGTTTAGTGTCGCAAATTTTAATTACGCCAGGGATTGCCTTTTCTATAGTAAATTATTCAAAAATTCATTTTTTACTGTCTCAAATTTTAATTACGCCAGGGATTGCCTTTTCTATAGTAAATTATTCAAAAATTCATTTTTTACTGTCGCAAATTTTAATTACGCCAGGGATTGCCTTTTCTATAGTAAATTATTCAAAAATTAATTTTTTACTGTCTCAAATTTTAATTACGCCAGGGATTGCCTTTTCTATAGTAAATTATTCAAAAATTCATTTTTTACTGTCTCAAATTTTATTTACGCCAGGGATTGCCTTTTCTATAGTAAATTATTCAAAAATTCATTTTTTACTGTCTCAAATTTTAATTACGCCAGGGATTGCCTTTTCTATAGTAAATTATTCAAAAAATAATTTTTTACTGTCGCAAATTATAATTACTCCAGGGATTGCCTTTTCTATAGTAAATTATTCAAAAAATAATTTTTTCTGTCACAAATTTTAATTACGCCAGGGATTGCCTTTTCTATAGTAAATTTTGCAAAAAACAATTTTTTACTGTCGCAAATTTTAATTACGCCAGGGATTGCCTTTTCTATAGTAAATTATTCAAAAAATAATTTTTTACTGTCGCAAATTTTAATTACGCCAGGGATTGCCTTTTCTATAGTAAATTATTCAAAAATTCATTTTTTACTGTCTCAAATTTTAATAACGTCAGGGATTGCCCTTTCTATAGTAAATTATTCAAAAATTCATTTTTTGCTGTCTCAAATTTTAATTACGCCAGGGATTGCCTTTTCTATAGTAAATTATTCAAAAATTCATTTTTTACTGTCTCAAATTTTAATTACGCCAGGGATTGCCTTTTCTATAGTAAATTTTGCAAAAAATAATTGTTTAGTGTCGCAAATTTTAATTACGCCAGGGATTGCCTTTTCTATAGTAAATTATTCAAAAATTAATTTTTTTCTGTCGCAAATTTTAATTACGCCAGGGATTGCCTTTTCTATAGTAAATTATTCAAAAATTCATTTTTTACTGTCTCAAATTTTAATTACGCCAGGGATTGCCTTTTCTATAGTAAATTATTCAAAAATTAATTTTTTTCTGTCGCAAATTTTAATTACGCCAGGGATTGCCTTTTCTATAGTAAATTTTGCAAAAAATAATTGTTTAGTGTCGCAAATTTTAATTACGCCAGGGATTGCCTTTTCTATAGTAAATTATTCAAAAATTCATTTTTTACTGTCTCAAATTTTAATTACGCCAGGGATTGCCTTTTCTATAGTAAATTATTCAAAAAATAATTTTTTACTGTCGCAAATTTTAATTACGCCAGGGATTGCCTTTTCTATAGTAAATTTTTCAACAAATAATTTTATACTGTCGCAAATTTTAAATACGCCAGGGATTGCCTTTTCTATAGTAAATTATTCAAAAATTCATTTTTTACTTTCTCAAATTTTAATTACGCCAGGGATTGCCTTTTCTATAGTAAATTATTCAAAAATTCATTTTTTCTGTCGCAAATTTTAATTACACCAGGGATTGCCTTTTCTATAGTAAATTATTCAAAAATTAATTTTTTTCTGACGCAAATTTTAATTACGCCAGGGATTGCCTTTTCTATAGTAAATTATTCAAAAATTCATTTTTTACTGTCTCAAATTTTAATTACGCCAGGGATTGCCTTTTCTATAGTAAATTTTGCAAAAAATAATTTTTTAGTGTCGCAAATTTTAATTACGCCAGGGATTGCCTTTTCTATAGTAAATTATTCAAAAAATAATTTTTAACTGTCTCAAATTTTAATTACGCCAGGGATTGCCTTTTCTATAGTAAATTATTCAAAAATTAATTTTTTTCTGTCGCAAATTTTAATTACGCCAGGGATTGCCTTTTCTATAGTAAATTATTCAAAAATTCATTTTTTACTCTCTCAAATTTTAATTACGCCAGGGATTGCCTTTTCTATAGTAAATTAATCAAAAATTCATTTTTTACTGTCTCAAATTTTAATTACGCCAGGGATTGCCTTTTCTATAGTAAATTTTGCAAAAAATAATTGTTTAGTGTCGCAAATTTTAATTACGCCAGGGATTGCCTTTTCTATAGTAAATTATTCAAAAATTCATTTTTTACTGTCTCAAATTTTAATTACGCCAGGGATTGCCTTTTCTATAGTAAATTATTCAAAAAATAAGTTTTTACTGTCGCAAATTTTAATTACGCCAGGGATTGCCTTTTCTATAGTAAATTATTCAAAAAATAATTTTTTACTGTCGCAAATT
Organism: Dioctria linearis; assembly: GCA_963930735.1. NCBI lineage: Eukaryota > Metazoa > Arthropoda > Insecta > Diptera > Asilidae > Dioctria > Dioctria linearis. The sequence goes on along the minus strand of CAWVNZ010000873.1, from coordinate 68,437 downwards.
TTAATTACGCCAGGGATTGCCTTTTATATAGTAAATTATTCAAAAATTCATTTTTTACTGTCTCAAATTTTAATTACGCCAGGGATTGCCTTTTCTATAGTAAATTTTGCAAAAAATAATTGTTTAGTGTCGCAAATTTTAATTACGCCAGGGATTGCCTTTTCTATAGTAAATTATTCAAAAAATAATTTTATACTGTCGCAAATTTTAAATACGCCACGGATTGCCTTTTCTCTAGTAAATTTTTCAAAAAATTATTTTATACTGTCGCAAATTTTAAATACGCCAGGGATTGCCTTTTCTATAGTAAATTTTGCAAAAAATAATTTTTTACTGTTGCAAATTTTAAATACGCCAGGGATTGCCTTTTCTATAGTAAATTATTCAAAAATTCATGTTTTACTGTCTCAAATTTTAATAACGCCAGGGATTGCCTTTTCTATAGTAAATTTTGCAAAAAATAATTGTTTAGTGTCGCAAATTTTAATTACGCCAGGGATTGCCTTTTCTATAGTAAATTATTCAAAAATTCATTTATTACTGTCTCAAATTTTAATTACGCCAGGGATTGCCTTTTCTATAGTAAATTATTCAAAAATTCATTTTTTACTGTCTCAAATTTTAATTACGCCAGGGATTGCCTTTTCTATAGTAAATTATTCAAAAATTAATTTTTTTCTGTCGAAAATTTTAATTACGCCAGGGATTGCCTTTTCTATAGTAAATTATTCAAAAATTCATTTTTTACTGTCTCAAATTTTAATTACGCCAGGGATTGCCTTTTCTATAGTAAATTTTGCAAAAAATAATTGTTTAGTGTCGCAAATTTTAATTACGCCAGGGATTGCCTTTTCTATAGTAAATTATTCAAAAATTAATTTTTTTCTGTCGCAAATTTTAAATACTCCAGGGATTGCCTTTTCTATAGTAAATTATTCAAAAAATAATTTTATACTGTCGCAAATTTTAATTACGCCAGGGATTGCCTTTTCTATAGTAAATTATTCAAAAATTAATTTTTTTCTGTCGCAAATTTTAATTACGCCAGGGATTGCCTTTTCTATAGTAAATTATTCAAAAATTCATTTTTTACTGTCTCAAATTTTAATTACGCCAGGGATTGCCTTTTCTATAGTAAATTATTCAAAAATTAAGTTTTTTCTGTCGCAAATTTTAATTAGGCCAGGGATTGCCTTTTCTATAGTAAATTATTCAAAAATTCATTTTTTACTGTCTCAAATTTTAATTACGCCAAGGATTGCCTTTTCTATAGTAAATTATTCAAAAATTCATTTTTTACTGTCTCAAATTTTAATTACGCTAGGGATTGCCTTTTCTATAGTAAATTTTGCAAGAAATAATTGTTTAGTTTCGCAAATTTTAATTACGCCAGGGATTGCCTTTTCTATAGTAAATTATTCAAAAATTCATTTTTTACTGTCTCAAATTTTAATTACGCCAGGGATTGCCTTTTCTATAGTAAATTATTCAAAAAATAATTTTTTACTGTCGCAAATTTTAATTACGCCAGGGATTGCCTTTTCTATAGTAAATTATTCAAAAAATAATTTTTTACTGTCGCAAATTTTAATTACGCCAGGGATTGCCTTTTCTATAGTAAATTATTCAAAAATTCATTTTTTACTGTCTCAAATATTAATTACGCCAGGGATTGCCTTTTCTATAGTAAATTTTGCAAAAAATAATTGTTTAGTGTCGCAAATTTTAATTACGCCAGGGATTGCCTTTTCTATAGTAAACTATTCAAAAAATAATTTTATACTGTCGCAAATTTTAAATACGCCAGGGATTGCCTTTTCTATAGTAAATTTTTCAAACAATAATTTTATACTGTCGCAAATTTTAAATACGCCAGGGATTGCCTTTTCTATAGTAAATTTTGCAAAAAATAATTTTTTACTGTTGCAAATTTTAAATACGCCAGGGATTGCCTTTTCTATAGTAAATTATTTAAAAATTCATTTTTTACTGTCTCAAATTTTAATTACGCCAGGGATTGCCTTTTCTATAGTAACTTTTGCAAAAAATAATTGTTTAGTGTCGCAAATTTTAATTACGCCAGGGATTGCCTTTTCTATAGTAAATTATTCAAAAATTCATTTTTTACTGTCTCAAATTTTAATTACGCCAGGGATTGCCTTTTCTATAGTAAATTATTCAAAAATTCATTTTTTACTGTCTCAAATTTTAATTACGCCAGAGATTGCCTTTTCTATAGTAAATTATTCAAAAATTAATTTTTTTCTGTCGCAAATTTTAATTACGCCAGGGATTGCCTTTTCTATAGTAAATTATTCAAAAATTCATTTTTTACTGTCTCAAATTTTAATTACGCCAGGGATTGCCTTTTCTATAGTAAATTTTGCAAAAAATAATTGTTTAGTGTCGCAAATTTTAATTACGCCAAGGTTTGCCTTTTCTATAGAAAATTATTCAAAAATTCATTTTTTACTGTCTCAAATTTTAATTACGCCAGGGATTGCCTGTTCTATAGTAAATTTTGCAAAAAATAATTGTTTAGTGTCGCAAATTTTAATACGCCAGGGATTGTCTTTTCTATAGTAAATTATTCAAGAAATAATTTTATACTGTCTCAAATTTTAATTACGCCAGGGATTGCCTTTTCTATAGTAAATTATTCAAAAATTCATTTTTTACTGTCTCAAATTTTAATAACGCCAGGGATTGCCTTTTCTATAGTAAATTTTGCAAAAAATAATTGTTTAGTGTCGCAAATTTTAATTACTCCAGGGATTGCCTTTTCTATAGTAAATTATTCAAAAAATAATTTTTTACTGTCGCAAATTTTAAATACGCCAGGGATTGCCTTTTCTATAGTAAATTTTGCAAAAAATAATTTTTTCTGTCGCAAATTTTAAATACGCCAGGGATTGCCTTTTCTATAGTAAATTATTCAAAAAATAATTTTATACTGTCGCAAATTTTAATTATGCCAGGGATTGCCTTTTCTATAGTAAATTATTCAAAAAATAATTTTTTACTGTCGCAAATTTTAATTACGCCAGGGATTCCATTTTCTATAGTAAATTATTCAAAAATTCATTTTTTACTGTCTCAAATTTTAATTATGCCAGAGATTGCCTTTTCTATAGTAAATTATTCAAAAATTAATTTTTTTCTGTCGCAAATTTTAATTACGCCAAGGATTGCCTTTTCTATAGTAAATTATTCAAAAATTCATTTTTTACTGTCTCAAATTTTAATTACGCCAGGGATTGCCTTTTCTATAGTAAATTATTCAAAAATTCATTTTTTACTGTCTCAAATTTTAATTACGCCAGAGATTGCCTTTTCTATAGTAAATTATTCAAAAATTAATTTTTTTTTGTCGCAAATTTTAATTACGCCAGGGATTGCCTTTTCTATAGTAAATTATTCAAAAATTCATTTTTTACTGTCTCAAATTTTAATTACGCCAGGGATTGCCTTTTCTATAGTAAATTTTGCAAAAAATAATTGTTTAGTGTCGCAAATTTTAATTACGCCAAGGTTTGCCTTTTCTATAGTAAATTATTCAAAAATTCATTTTTTACTGTCTCAAATTTTAATTACGCCAGGGATTGCCTTTTCTATAGTAAATTTTGCAAAAAATAATTGTTTAGTGTCGCAAATTTTAATTACGCCAGGGATTGTCTTTTCTATAGTAAATTATTCAAGAAATAATTTTATACTGTCTAAAATTTTAATTACGCCAGGGATTGCCTTTTCTATAGTAAATTATTCAAAAATTCATTTTTTACTGTCTCAAATTTTAATTACGCCAGGGATTGCCTTTTCTATAGTAAATTTTGCAAAAAATAATTGTTTAGTGTCGCAAATTTTAATTACGCCAGGGATTGCCTTTTCTATAGTAAATTATTCAAAAATTCATTTTTTCTGTCACAAATTTTAATTACGCCAGGGATTGCCTTTTATATAGTAAATTATTCAAAAAATAATTTTTTACTGTCTCAAATTTTAATTACGCCAGGGATTGCCTTTTCTATAGTAAATTTTGCAAAAAATAATTGTTTAGTGTCGCAAATTTTAATTACGCCAGGGATTGCCTTTTCTATAGTAAATTATTCAAAAAATAATTTTTTACTGTCTCAAATTTTAATTACGCCAGGGATTGCCTTTTCTATAGTAAATTATTCAAAAATTCATTTTTTACTGTCTCAAATTTTAATTACGCCAGGGATTGCCTTTTCTATAGTAAATTTTGCAAAAAATAATTTTTTACTGTTGCAAATTTTAAATACGCCAGGGATTGCCTTTTCTATAGTAAATTATTCAAAAATTCATTTTTTACTGTCTCAAATTTTAATTACGCCAGGGATTGCCTTTTCTATAGTAAATTTTGCAAAAAATAATTGTTTAGTGTCGCAAATTTTAATTACGCCAGAGATTGCCTCTTCTATAGTAAATTATTCAAAAAATAATTTTATACTGTCTCAAATTTTAATTAGGCCAGGGATTGCCTTTTCTATAGTAAATTATTCAAAAATTCATTTTTTTCTGTCTCAAATTTTAATTACGCCAGGGATTGCCTTTTCTATAGTAAATTTTGCAAAAAATAATTGTTTAGTGTCGCAAATTTTAATTACGCCAGGGATTGCCTTTTCTATAGTAAATTATTCAAAAAATAATTTTTTACTGTCGCAAATTTTAAATACGCCAGGGATTGCCTTTTCTATAGTAAATTTTGCAAAAAATAATTTTTTCTGTCGCAAATTTTAAATACGCCAGGGATTGCCTTTTCTATAGTAAATTATTCAAAAAATAATTTTATACTGTCTCAAATTTTAATTACGCCAGGGATTGCCTTTTCTATAGTAAATTATTCAAAAAAAATTTTTTACTGTCTCAAATTTTAATTACGCCAGGGATTGCCTTTTCTATAGTAAATTTTGCAAAAAATAATTGTTTAGTGTCGCAAATTTTAATGACGCCACGGATTGCCTTTTCTATAGTAAATTATTCAAAAAATAATTTTTTACTCTCTCAAATTTTAATTACGCCAGGGATTGCCTTTTCTATAGTAAATTTTGCAAAAAATAATTGTTTAGTGTCGCAAATTTTAATTACGCCAGGGATTGCCTTTTCTATAGTAAATTATTCAAAAAATAATTTTTTACTGTCGCAAATTTTAAATACGCCAGGGATTGCCTTTTCTATAGTAAATTTTGCAAAAAATAATTATTTCTGTCGCAAATTTTAAATACGCCAGGGATTGCCTTTTCTATAGTAAATTATTCAAAAAATAATTTTATACTGTCGCAAATTTTAAATACGCCAGGAATTGCCTTTTCTATAGTAAATTATTCAAAAAATAATTTTTTTCTGTCGCAAATTTTAATTACGCCAGGGATTGCCTTTTCTATAGTAAATTATTCAAAAATTAATTTTTTTCTGTCGCAAATTTTAATTACGCCAGGGATTGCCTTTTCTATAGTAAATTATTCAAAAATTCATTTTTTACTTTCTCAAATTTTAATTACGTCAGGGATTGCCTTTTCTATAGTAAATTATTCAAAAAATAATTTTATACTGTCTCAAATTTTAATTACGCCAGGGATTGCCTTTTCTATAGTTAATTATTCAAAAAATAATTGTTTAGTGTCGCAAATTTTAATTACGCCAGGGATTGCCTTTTCTATAGTAAATTTTTCAAAAAATAATTTTATACTGTCGCAAATTTTAAATACGCCAGGGATTGCCTTTTCTATAGTAAATTATTCAAAAATTAATTTTTTTCTGTCGCAAATTTTAATTACGCCAGGGATTGCCTTTTCTATAGTAAAATATTCAAAAATTCATTTTTTACTGTCTCAAATTTTAATTACGCCAGGGATTGCCTTTTCTATAGTAAATTTTACAAAAAATAATTGTTTAGTGTCGCAAATTTTAATTACGCCAGGGATTGCCTTTTCTATAGTAAATTATTCAAAAATTCATTTTTTACTGTCTCAAATTTTAATTACGCCAGGGATTGCCTTTTCTATAGTAAATTATTCAAAAATTCATTTTTTACTGTCTCAAATTTTAATTACGCCAGGGATTGCCTTTTCTATAGTAAATTATTCAAAAATTAATTTTTTTCTGTCGCAAATTTTAATTACGCCAGGGATTGCCTTTTCTATAGTAAATTATTCAAAAATTAATTGTTTAGTGTCGCAAATTTTAATTACGCCAGGGATTGCCTTTTCTATAGTAAATGTTGCAAAAAATAATTTTTTACTGTTGCAAATTTTAAATACGCCAGGGATTGCCTTTTCTATAGTAAAATATTCAAAAATTCATTTTTTACTGTCTCAAATTTTAATTACGCCAGGGATTGCCTTTTCTATAGTAAATTTTGCAAAAAATAATTGTTTAGTGTCTCAAATTTTAATTACGCCAGGGATTGCCTTTTCTATAGTAAATTATTCAAAAATTCATTTTTTACTGTCTCAAATTTTAATTACGCCAGGGATTGCCTTTTCTATAGTAAATTATTCAAAAATTAATTTTTTTTCTGTCGCAAGTTTTAATTACGCCATGGATTGCCTTTTCTATAGTAAATTATTCAAAAATTCATTTTTTATTGTCTCAAATTTTAATTACGCCAGGGATTGCCTTTTGTATAGTAAATTATTCAAAAATTAATTTTTTTCTGTCGCAAATTTTAATTAGGCCAGGGATTGCCTTTTCTATAGTAAATTATTCAAAAATTCATTTTTTACTGTCTCAAATTTTAATTACGCCAGGGATTGCCTTTTCTATAGTAAATTATTCAAAAATTCATTTTTTACTGTCTCAAATTTTAATTACGCTAGGGATTGCCTTTTCTATAGTAAATTTTGCAAAAAATAATTGTTTATTGTCGCAAATTTTAATTACGCCAGGGATTGCCTTTTCTATAGTAAATTATTCAAAAATTCATTTTTTACTGTCTCAAATTTTAATTACGCCAAGGATTGCCTTTTCTATAGTAAATTATTCAAAAAATAATTTTTTACTGTCGCAAATTTTAATTACGCCAGGGATTGCCTTTTCTATAGTAAATTATTCAAAAAATAATTTTATACTGTCTCAAATTTTAATTACGCCAGGGATTGCCTTTTCTATAGTTAATTATTCAAAAAATAATTGTTTAGTGTCGCAAATTTTAATTACGCCAGGGATTGCCTTTTCTATAGTAAATTTTTGAAAAAATAATTTTATACTGTCGCAAATTTTAAATACGCCAGGGATTGCCTTTTCTATAGTAAATTATTCAAAAATTAATTTTTTTCTGTCGCAAATTTTAATTACGCCAGGTATTGCCTTTTCTATAGTAAATTATTCAAAAATTCATTTTTTACTGTCTCAAATTTTAATTACGCCAGGGATTGCCTTTTCTATACTAAATTATTCAAAAAATAATTTTATACTGTCGCAAATTTTAAATACGCCAGTGATTGCCTTTTCTATAGTAAATTTTTCAAAAAATTATTTTATACTGTCGCAAATTTTAAATACGCCAGGGATTGTCTTTTCTATAGTAAATTTTGCAAAAAATAATTTTTTACTGTTGCAAATTTTAAATACGCCAGGGATTGCCTTTTCTATAGTAAATTATTCAAAAATTCATTTTTTACTGTCTCAAATTTTAATTACGCCAGGGATTGCCTGTTCTATAGTAAATTTTGCAAAAAATAATTGTTTAGTGTCGCAAATTTTAATTACGCCAGGGATTGCCTTTTCTATAGTAAATTATTCAAAAATTCATTTTTTACTGTCTCAAATTTTAATTACGCCAGGGATTACTTTTTCTATAGTAAATTATTCAAAAATTAATTTTTTACTGTCTCAAATTTTAATTAAGCCAGGGATTGCCTTTTGTATAGAAAATTATTCAAAAATTAATTTTTTTCTGTCGCAAATTTTAATTACGCCAGGGATTGCCTTTTCTATAGTAAATTATTCAAAAATTAATTGTTTAGTGTCGCAAATTTTAATTACGCCAGGGATTGCCTTTTCTATAGTAAATGCTGCAAAAAATAATTTTTTACTGTTGCAAATTTTAAATACGCCAGGGATTGCCTTTTCTATAGTAAATTATTCAAAAATTCATTTTTTACTGTCTCAAATTTTAATTACGCCAGGGATTGCCTTTTCTATAGTAAATTTTGCAAAAAATAATTGTTTAGTGTCGCAAATTTTAATTACGCCAGGGATTGCCTTTTCTATAGTAAATTATTCAAAAATTAATTTTTTTCTGTCGCAAATTTTAATTACGCCAGGGATTGCCTTTTCTATAGTAAATTATTCAAAAATTCATTTTTTACTGTCTCAAATTTTAATTACGCCAGGGATTGCCTTTTCTATAGTAAATTATTCAAAAATTAATTTTTTTCTGTCGCAAATTTTAATTACGCCAGGGATTGCCTTTTCTATAGTAAATTATTCAAAAATTCATTTTTTATTGTCTCAAATTTTAATTACGCCAGGGATTGCCTTTTCTATAGTAAATTATTCAAAAATTAATTTTTTTCTGTCGCAAATTTTAATTAGGCCAGGGATTGCCATTTCTATAGTAAATTATTCAAAAATTCAGTTTTTACTGTCTCAAATTTTAATTACGCCAGGGATTGCCTTTTCTATAGTAAATTATTCAAAAATTCATCTTTTACTGTCTCAAATTTTAATTACGCTAGGGATTGCCTTTTCTATAGTAAATTTTGCAAAAAATAATTGTTTAGTGTCGCAAATTTTAATTACGCCAGGGATTGCCTTTTCTATAGTAAATTATTCAAAAATTCATTTTTTACTGTCTCAAATTTTAATTACGCCAGGGATTGCCTTTTCTATAGTAAATTATTCAAAAAATAATTTTTTACTGTCGCAAATTTTAATTACGCCAGGGATTGCCTTTTCTATAGTAAATTATTCAAAAAATAATTTTTTACTGTCGCAAATTTTAATTACGCCAGGGATTGCCTTTTCTATAGTAAATTATTCAAAAATTCATTTTTTACTGTCTCAAATATTAATTACGCCAGGGATTGCCTTTTCTATAGTAAATTTTGCAAAAAATAATTGTTTAGTGTCGCAAATTTTAATTACGCCAGGGATTGCCTTTTCTATAGTAAACTATTCAAAAAATTATTTTATACTGTCGCAAATTTTAAATACGCCAGGGATTGCCTTTTCTATAGTAAATTTTTCAAACAATAATTTTATACTGTCGCAAATTTTAAATACGCCAGGGATTGCCTTTTCTATAGTAAATTTTGCAAAAAATAATTTTTTACTGTTGCAAATTTTAAATACGCCAGGGATTGCCTTTTCTATAGTAAATTATTCAAAAATTCATTTTTTACTGTCTCAAATTTTAATTACGCCAGGGATTGCCTTTTCTATAGTAAATTTTGCAAAAAATAATTGTTTAGTTTCGCAAATTTTAATTACGCCAGGGATTGCCTTTTCTATAGTAAATTATTCAAAAATTCATTTTTTACTGTCTCAAATTTTAATTACGCCAGGGATTGCCTTTTCTATAGTAAATTATTCAAAAATTCATTTTTTACTGTCTCAAATTTTAATTACGCCAGAGATTGCCTTTTCTATAGTAAATTATTCAAAAATTAATTTTTTTCTGTCGCAAATTTTAACTACGCCAGGGATTGCCTTTTCTATAGCAAATTATTCAAAAATTCATTTTTTACTGTCTCAAATTTTAATTACGCCAGGGATTGCCTTTTCTATAGTAAATTTTGCAAAAAATTATTGTTTAGTGTCGCAAATTTTAATTACGCCAGGGTTTGCCTTTTCTATAGTAAATTATTCAAAAATTCATTTTTTACTGTCTCAAATTTTAATTACGCCAGGGATTGCCTTTTCTATAGTAAATTTTGCAAAAAATAATTGTTTAGTGTCGCAAATTTTAATTACGCCAGGGATTGCCTTTTCTATAGTAAATTATTCAAGAAATAATTTTATACTGTCTCAAATTTTAATTACGCCAGGGATTGCCTTTTCTATAGTAAATTATTCAAAAATTCATTTTTTACTGTCTCAAATTTTAATTACGCCAGGGATTGCCTTTTCTATAGTAAATTTTGCAAAAAATAATTGTTTAGTGTCGCAAATTTTAATTAAGCCAGGGATTGCCTTTTCTATAGTAAATTATTCAAAAAATAATTTTTTACTGTCGCAAATTTTAAATACGCCAGGGATTGCCTTTTCTATAGTAAATTTTGCAAAAAATAATTTTTTCTGTCGCAAATTTTAAATACGCCAGGGATTGCCTTTTCTATAGTAAATTATTCAAAAATTCATTTTTTACTGTCTCAAATTTTAATTACGCCAGGGATTGCCTTTTCTATAGTAAATTATTCAAAAATTCATTTTTTCTGTCACAAATTTTAATTACGCCAGGGATTGCCTTTTATATAGTAAATTATTCAAAAAATAATTTTCTACTGTCTCAAATTTTGATTACGCCAGGGATTGCCTTTTCTATAGTAAATTTTGCAAAAAATAATTGTTTAGTTTCGCAAATTTTAATTACGCCAGGGATTGCCTTTTCTATAGTAAATTATTCAAAAAATAATTTTTTACTGTCTCAAATTTTAATTACGCCAGGGATTGCCTTTTCTATAGTAAAATATTCAAAAATTCATTTTTTACTGTCTCAAATTTTAATTACGCCAGGGATTGCCTTTTCTATAGTAAATTTTGCAAAAAATAATTTTTTACTGTTTCAAATTTTAAATACGCCAGGGATTGCCTTTTCTATAGTAAATTATTCAAAAATTCATTTTTTACTGTCTCATATTTTAATTACGCCAGGGATTGCCTTTTCTATAGTAAATTTTGCAAAAAATAATTGTTTAGTGTCGCAAATTTTAATTACGCCAGTGATTGCCTCTTCTATAGTAAATTATTCAAAAAATAATTTTATACTGTCTCAAATTTTAATTACGCCAGGGATTGCCTTTTCTATAGTAAATTACTCAAAAATTCATTTTTTACTGTCTCAAATTTTAATTACGCCAGGGATTGCCTTTTCTATAGTAAATTTTGCAAAAAATAATTGTTTAGTGTCGGAAATTTTAATTACGCCAGGGATTGCCTTTTCTATAGTAAATTATTCAAAAAATAATTTTTTACTGTCGCAAATTTTAAATACGCCAGGGATTGCCTTTTCTATAGTAAATTTTGCAAAAAATAATTTTTTCTGTCGCAAATTTTAAATACGCCAGGGATTGCCTTTTCTATAGTAAATTATTCAAAAAATAATTTTATACTGTCTCAAATTTTAATTACGCCAGGGATTGCCTTTTCTATAGTAAATTATTCAAAAATTTTTTTTTACTGTCTCAAATTTTAATTACGCCAGGGATTGCCTTTTCTATAGTAAATTTTGCAAAAAATAATTGTTTAGTGTCGCAAATTTTAATGACGCCACGGATTGCCTTTTCTATAGTAAATTATTCAAAAAATAATTTTTTACTCTCTCAAATTTTAATTACGCCAGGGATTGCCTTTTCTATAGTAAATTTTGCAAAAAATAATTGTTTAGTGTCGCAAATTTTAATTACGCCAGGGATTGCCTTTTCTATAGTAAATTATTCAAAAAATAATTTTTTACTGTCGCAAATTTTAAATACGCCAGGGATTGCCTTTTCTATAGTAAATTTTGCAAAAAATAATTTTTTCTGTCGCAAATTTTAAATACGCCAGAGATTGCCTTTTCTATAGTAAATTATTCAAAAAATAATTTTATACTGTCGCAAATTTTAAATACGCCAGGGATTGCCTTTTCTATAGTAAATTATTCAAAAAATAATTTTTTTCTGTCGCAAATTTTAACTACGCCAGGGATTGCCTTTTCTATAGTAAATTTTGCAAAAATTCATTTTTTACTGTCTCAAATTTTAATTACGTCAGGGATTGCCTTTTCTATAGTAAATTATTCAAAAATTAATTTTTTTCTGTCGCAAATTTTAATTACGCCAGGGATTGCCTTTTCTATAGTAAATTATTCAAAAAATAATTTTATACTGTCTCAAATTTTAATTACGCCAGGGATTGCCTTTTCTATAGTAAATTATTCAAAAATTCATTTTTTACTGTCTCAAATTTTAATTACGCCAGGTATTGCCTTTTCTATAGTAAATTTTGCAAAAAATAATTGTTTAGTGTCGCAAATTTTAATTACGCCAGGGATTGCCTTTTCTATAGTAAATTTTTCAAAAAATAATTTTTTACTGTCGCAAATTTTAAATACGCCAGGGATTGCCTTTTCTATAGTAAATTTTGCAAAAAATAATTTTTTCTGTCGCAAATTTTAAATACGCCAGGGATTGCCTTTTCTATAGTAAATTATTCAAAAATTAATTTTTTTCTGTCGCAAATTTTAATTACGCCAGGGATTGCCTTTTCTATAGTAAATTATTCAAAAAATAATTTTTTACTGTCTCAAATTTTAATTACGCCAGGGATTGCCTTTTCTATAGTAAATTATTCAAAAATTAATTTTTTTCTGTCGCAAATTTTAATTACGCCAGGGATTGCCTTTTCTATAGTAAATTATTCAAAAATTCATTTTTTACTGTCTCAAATTTTAATTACGTCAGGGATTGCCTTTTCTATAGTAAATTATTCAAAAAATAATTTTATACTGTCTCAAATTTTAATTACGCCAGGGATTGCCTTTTCTATAGTAAATTATTCAAAAAATAATTGTTTAGTGTCGCAAATTTTAATTACGCCAGGGATTGCCTTTTCTATAGTAAATTTTTCAAAAAATAATTTTATACTGTCGCAAATTTTAAATACGCCAGGGATTGCCTTTTCTATAGTAAATTATTCAAAAATTAATTTTTTTCTGTCGCAAATTTTAATTACGCCAGGTATTGCCTTTTCTATAGTAAATTATTCAAAAATTCATTTTTTACTGTCTCAAATTTTAATTACGCCAGGGATTGCCTTTTCTATAGTAAATTTTGCAAAAAATAATTGTTTAGTGTCGCAAATTTTAATTACGCCAGAGATTGCCTTTTCTATAGTAAATTATTCAAAAAATAATTTTATACTGTCTCAAATTTTAATTACGCCAGGGATTGCCTTTTCTATAGTAAATTATTCAAAAATTCATTTTTTACTGTCTCAAATTTTAATTACGCCAGGGATTGCGTTTTCTATAGTAAATTTTGCAAAAAATAATTGTTTAGTGTCGCAAATTTTAATTACGCCAGGGATTGCCTTTTCTATAGTAAATTATTCAAAAAATAATTTTATACTGTCTCAAATTTTAATTACGCCAGGGATTGCCTTTTCTATAGTAAATTATTCAAAAATTCATTTTTTACTGTCTCAAATTTTAATTACGCCAGGGATTGCGTTTTCTATAGTAAATTTTGCAAAAAATAATTGTTTAGTGTCGCAAATTTTAATTACGTCAGGGATTGCCTTTTCTATAGTAAATTTTGCAAAAAATAATTTTATACTGTCTCAAATTTTAATTACGCCAGGGATTGCCTTTTCTATAGTAAATTATTCAAAAAATAATTTTATACTGTCTCAAATTTTAATTACGCCAGGGATTGCCTTTTCTATAGTAAATTATTCAAAAAATAATTGTTTAGTGTCGCAAATTTTAATTACGCCAGGGATTGCCTTTTCTATAGTAAATTTTTCAAAAAATAATTTTTTCTGTCGCAAATTTTAAATACGCCAGGGATTGCCTTTTCTATAGTAAATTATTCAAAAAATAATTTCATACTGTCTCAAATTTTAATTACGCCAGGGATTGCCTTTTCTATAGTAAATTATTCAAAAATTTTTTTTTACTGTCTCAAATTTTAATTACGCCAGGGATTGCCTTTTCTATAGTAAATTTTGCAAAAAATAATTGTTTAGTGTCGCAAATTTTAATGACGCCACGGATTGCCTTTTCTATAGTAAATTATTCAAAAAATAATTTTTTACTCTCTCAAATTTTAATTACGCCAGGGATTGCCTTTTCTATAGTAAATTTTGCAAAAAATAATTGTTTAGTGTCGCAAATTTTAATTACGCCAGGGATTGCCTTTTCTATAGTAAATTATTCAAAAAATAATTTTTTACTGTCGCAAATTTTAAATACGCCAGGGATTGCCTTTTCTATAGTAAATTTTGCAAAAAATAATTTTTTCTGTCGCAAATTTTAAATACGCCAGAGATTGCCTTTTCTATAGTAAATTATTCAAAAAATAATTTTATACTGTCGCAAATTTTAAATACGCCAGGGATTGCCTTTTCTATAGTAAATTATTCAAAAAATAATTTTTTTCTGTCGCAAATTTTAACTACGCCAGGGATTGCCTTTTCTATAGTAAATTATTCAAAAAATAATTTTATACTGTCTCAAATTTTAATTACGCCAGGGATTGCCTTTTCTATAGTAAATTATTCAAAAATTTTTTTTTACTGTCTCAAATTTTAATTACGCCAGGGATTGCCTTTTCTATAGTAAATTTTGCAAAAAATAATTGTTTAGTGTCGCAAATTTTAATGACGCCACGGGTTGCCTTTTCTATAGTAAATTATTCAAAAAATAATTTTTTACTCTCTCAATTTTTAATTACGCCAGGGATTGCCTTTTCTATAGTAAATTTTGCAAAAAATAATTGTTTAGTGTCGCAAATTTTAATTACGCCAGGGATTGTCTTTTCTATAGTAAATTATTCAAAAAATAATTTTTTACTGTCGCAAATTTTAAATACGCCAGGGATTGCCTTTTCTATAGTAAATTTTGCAAAAAATAATTTTTTCTGTCGCAAATTTTAAATACGCCAGAGATTGCCTTTTCTATAGTAAATTATTCAAAAAATAATTTTATACTGTCGCAAATTTTAAATACGCCAGGGATTGCCTTTTCTATAGTAAATTATTCAAAAAATAATTTTTTTCTGTCGCAAATTTTAATTACGCCAGGGATTGCCTTTTCTATAGTAAATTTTGCAAAAATTCATTTTTTACTGTCTCAAATTTTAATTACGTCAGGGATTGCCTTTTCTATAGTAAATTATTCAAAAATTAATTTTTTTCTGTCGCAAATTTTAATTACGCCAGGGATTGCCTTTTCTATAGTAAATTATTCAAAAAATAATTTTATACTGTCTCAAATTTTAATTACGCCAGGGATTGCCTTTTCTATAGTAAATTATTCAAAAATTCATTTTTTACTGTCTCAAATTTTAATTACGCCAGGTATTGCCTTTTCTATAGTAAATTTTGCAAAAAATAATTGTTTAGTGTCGCAAATTTTAATTACGCCAGGGATTGCCTTTTCTATAGTAAATTATTCAAAAAATAATTTTTTACTGTCGCAAATTTTTAATACGCCAGGGATTGCCTTTTCTATAGTAAATTTTGCAAAAAATAATTTTTTCTGTCGCAAATTTTAAATACGCCAGGGATTGCCTTTTCTATAGTAAATTATTCAAAAAATAATTTTATACTGTCTCAAATTTTAATTACGCCAGGGATTGCCTTTTCTATAGTAAATTATTCAAAAATTTTTTTTTACTGTCTCAAATTTTAATTACGCCAGGGATTGCCTTTTCTATAGTAAATTTTGCAAAAAATAATTGTTTAGTGTCGCAAATTTTAATGACGCCACGGATTGTCTTTTCTATAGTAAATTATTCAAAAAATAATTTTTTACTCTCTCAATTTTTAATTACGCCAGGGATTGCCTTTTCTATAGTAAATTTTGCAAAAAATAATTGTTTAGTGTCGCAAATTTTAATTACGCCAGGGATTGTCTTTTCTATAGTAAATTATTCAAAAAATAATTTTTTACTGTCGCAAATTTTAAATACGCCAGGGATTGCCTTTTCTATAGTAAATTTTGCAAAAAATAATTTTTTCTGTCGCAAATTTTAAATACGCCAGAGATTGCCTTTTCTATAGTAAATTATTCAAAAAATAATTTTATACTGTCGCAAATTTTAAATACGCCAGGGATTGCCTTTTCTATAGTAAATTATTCAAAAAATAATTTTTTTCTGTCGCAAATTTTAATTACGCCAGGGATTGCCTTTTCTATAGTAAATTTTGCAAAAATTCATTTTTTACTGTCTCAAATTTTAATTACGTCAGGGATTGCCTTTTCTATAGTAAATTATTCAAAAATTAATTTTTTTTCTGTCGCAAATTTTAATTACGCCAGGGATTGCCTTTTCTATAGTAAATTATTCAAAAAATAATTTTATACTGTCTCAAATTTTAATTACGCCAGGGATTGCCTTTTCTATAGTAAATTATTCAAAAATTCATTTTTTACTGTCTCAAATTTTAATTACGCCAGGTATTGCCTTTTCTATAGTAAATTTTTGCAAAAAATAATTGTTTAGTGTCGCAAATTTTAATTACGCCAGGGATTGCCTTTTCTATAGTAAATTATTCAAAAAATAATTTTTTACTGTCGCAAATTTTTAATACGCCAGGGATTGCCTTTTCTATAGTAAATTTTGCAAAAAATAATTTTTTCTGTCGCAAATTTTAAATACGCCAGGGATTGCCTTTTCTATAGTAAATTATTCAAAAAATAATTTTATACTGTCTCAAATTTTAATTACGCCAGGGATTGCCTTTTCTATAGTAAATTATTCAAAAATTTTTTTTTACTGTCTCAAATTTTAATTACGCCAGGGATTGCCTTTTCTATAGTAAATTTTGCAAAAAATAATTGTTTAGTGTCGCAAATTTTAATGACGCCACGGATTGCCTTTTCTATAGTAAATTATTCAAAAAATAATTTTTTACTCTCTCAAATTTTAATTACGCCAGGGATTGCCTTTTCTATAGTAAATTTTGCAAAAAATAATTGTTTAGTGTCGCAAATTTTAATTACGCCAGGGATTGCCTTTTCTATAGTAAATTATTCAAAAAATAATTTTTTACTGTCGCAAATTTTAAATACGCCAGGGATTGCCTTTTCTATAGTAAATTTTGCAAAAAATAATTTTTTCTGTCGCAAATTTTAAATACGCCAGAGATTGCCTTTTCTATAGTAAATTATTCAAAAAATAATTTTATACTGTCGCAAATTTTAAATACGCCAGGGATTGCCTTTTCTATAGTAAATTATTCAAAAAATAATTTTTTTCTGTCGCAAATTTTAACTACGCCAGGGATTTTTTTTTTCTATAGTAAATTTTGCAAAAATTCATTTTTTACTGTCTCAAATTTTAATTACGTCAGGGATTGCCTTTTCTATAGTAAATTATTCAATTTTTCTGTCGCAAATTTTAATTACGCCAGGGATTGACTTTTCTATAGTAAATTATTCAAAAAATAATTTTATACTGTCTCAAATTTTAATTACGGCAGGGATTGCCTTTTCTATAGTAAAATATTCAAAAATTCATTTTTTACTGTCTCAAATTTTAATTACGCCAGGGTATTGCCTTTTCTATAGTAAATTTTTGCAAAAAATACATTGTTTAGTGTCGCAAATTTTAATTACGCCAGGGATTGCCTTTTCTATAGTAAATTATTCAAAAAATAATTTTTTACTGTCGCAAATTTTAAATACGCCAGGGATTGCCTTTTCTATAGTAAATTTTGCAAAAAATTATTTTTTCTGTCGCAAATTTTAAATACGCCAGGGATTGCCTTTTCTATAGTAAATTATTCAAAAAATAATTTTTATACTGTCGCAAATTTTAATTACGCCAGGGATTGCCTTTTCTATAGTAAATTATTCAAAAATTAATTTTTTTCTGTCGCAAATTTTAATTACGCCAGGGATTGCCTTTTCTATAGTAAATTATTCAAAAAATAATTTTTTACTGTCTCAAATTTTAATTACGCCAGGGATTGCCTTTTCTATAGTAAATTATTCAAAAATTATTTTTTTTCTGTCGCAAATTTTAATTACGCCAGGGATTGCCTTTTCTATAGTAAATTATTCAAAAATTCATTTTTTACTGTCTCAAATTTTAATTACGTCAGGGATTGCCTTTTCTATAGTAAATTATTCAAAAAATAATTTTATACTGTCTCAAATTTTAATTACTGCCATTGATTGCCTTTTCTATAGTAAATTATTCAAAAAATAATTGTTTAGTGTCGCAAATTTTAATTACGCCAGGGATTGCCTTTTCTATAGTAAATTTTTCAAAAAATAATTTTATACTGTCGCAAATTTTAAATACGCCAGGGATTGCCTTTCTATAGTAAATTATTCAAAAATTAATTTTTTTCTGTCGCAAATTTTAATTACGCCAGGTATTGCCTTTTCTATAGTAAATTATTCAAAAATTCATTTTTTACTGTCTCAAATTTTAATTACGCCAGGGATTGCCTTTTCTATAGTAAATTTTTGCAAAAAATAATTGTTTAGTGTCGCAAATTTTAATTACGCCAGGGATTGCCTTTTCTATAGTAAATTATTCAAAAAATAATTTTATACTGTCTCAAATTTTAATTACGCCAGGGATTGCCTTTTCTATAGTAAATTATTCAAAAATTCATTTTTTACTGTCTCAAATTTTAATTACGCCAGGGATTGCGTTTTCTATAGTAAATTTTGCAAAAAATAATTGTTTAGTGTCGCAAATTTTAATTACGCCAGGGATTGCCTTTTCTATAGTAAATTTTGCAAAAAATAATTGTTTAGTGTCGCAAATTTTAATTACGCCAGGGATTGCCTTTTCTATAGTAAATTATTCAAAAAATAATTTTTTACTGTCGCAAATTTTAAATACGCCAGGGATTGCCTTTTCTATAGTAAATTTTGCAAAAAATAATTTTTTCTGTCGCAAATTTTAAATACGCTAGAGATTGCCTTTTCTATAGTAAATTATTCAAAAAATAATTTTATACTGTCGCAAATTTTAAATACGCCAGGGATTGCCTTTTCTATAGTAAATTATTCAAAAAATAATTTTTTTCTGTCGCAAATTTTAACTACGCCAGGGATTGCCTTTTCTATAGTAAATTTTGCAAAAATTCATTTTTTACTGTCTCAAATTTTAATTACGTCAGGGATTGCCTTTTCTATAGTAAATTATTCAAAAATTAATTTTTTTCTGTCGCAAATTTTAATTACGCCAGGGATTGACTTTTCTATAGTAAATTATTCAAAAAATAATTTTATACTGTCTCAAATTTTAATTACGCCAGGGATTGCCTTTTCTATAGTAAAATATTCAAAAATTCATTTTTTACTGTCTCAAATTTTAATTACGCCAGGTATTGCCTTTTCTATAGTAAATTTTGCAAAAAAATAATTGTTTAGTGTCGCAAATTTTAATTACGCCAGGGATTGCCTTTTCTTTAGTAAATTATTCAAAAAATAATTTTTTACTGTCGCAAATTTTAAATACGCCAGGGATTGCCTTTTCTATAGTAAATTTTGCAAAAAATTATTTTTTCTGTCGCAAATTTTTAATACGCCAGGGATTGCCTTTTCTATAGTAAATTATTCAAAAAATAATTTTATACTGTCGCAAATTTTAATTACGCCAGGATTGCCTTTTCTATAGTAAATTATTCAAAAATTAATTTTTTTCTGTCGCAAATTTTAATTACGCCAGGGATTGCCTTTTCTATAGTAAATTATTCAAAAAATAATTTTTTACTGTCTCAAATTTTAATTACGCCAGGGATTGCCTTTTCTATAGTAAATTATTCAAAAATTAATTTTTTTCTGTCGCAAATTTTAATTACGCCAGGGATTGCCTTTTCTATAGTAAATTATTCAAAAATTCATTTTTTACTGTCTCAAATTTTAATTACGTCAGGGATTGCCTTTTCTATAGTAAATTATTCAAAAAATAATTTTATACTGTCTCAAATTTTAATTACGCCATTGATTGCCTTTTCTATAGTAAATTATTCAAAAAATAATTGTTTAGTGTCGCAAATTTTAATTACGCCAGGGATTGCCTTTTCTATAGTAAATTTTTCAAAAAATAATTTTATACTGTCGCAAATTTTAAATACGCCAGGGATTGCCTTTCTATAGTAAATTATTCAAAAATTAATTTTTTTCTGTCGCAAATTTTAATTACGCCAGGTATTGCCTTTTCTATAGTAAATTATTCAAAAATTCATTTTTTACTGTCTCAAATTTTAATTACGCCAGGGATTGCCTTTTCTATAGTAAATTTTGCAAAAAATAATTGTTTAGTGTCGCAAATTTTAATTACGCCAGCGATTGCCTTTTCTATAGTAAATTATTCAAAAAATAATTTTATACTGTCTCAAATTTTAATTACGCCAGGGATTGCCTTTTCTATAGTAAATTATTCAAAAATTCATTTTGTACTGTCTCAAATTTTAATTACGCCAGGGATTGCGTTTTCTATAGTAAATTTTGCAAAAAATAATTGTTTAGTGTCGCAAATTTTAATTACGCCAGGGATTGCCTTTTCTATAGTAAATTTTGCAAAAAATAATTGTTTAGTGTCGCAAATTTTAATTACGCCAGGGATTGCCTTTTCTATAGTAAATTATTCAAAAAATAATTTTTTACTGTCGCAAATTTTAAATACGCCAGGGATTGCCTTTTCTATAGTAAATTTTGCAAAAAATAATTTTTTCTGTCGCAAATTTTAAATACGCCAGGGATTGCCTTTTCTATAGTAAATTATTCAAAAAATAATTTTAAACTGTCTCAAATTTTAATTACGCCAGGGATTGCCTTTTCTATAGTAAATTATTCAAAAATTTTTTTTTACTGTCTCAAATTTTAATTACGCCAGGGATTGCCTTTTCTATAATTTTGCAAAAAATAATTGTTTAGTGTCGCAAATTTTAATTACGCCAGGGATTGCCTTTTCTATAGTAAATTATTCAAAACTTAATTTTTTTCTGTCGCAAATTTTAATTACGCCAGGGATTGCCTTTTCTATAGTAAATTACTCAAAAATTCATTTTTTACTGTCTCAAATTTTAATTACGTCAGGGATTGCCTTTTCTATAGTAAATTATTCAAAAAATTATTTTATACTTTCTCAAATTTTAATTACGCCAGGGATTGCCTTTTCTATAGTAAATTATTCAAAAAATAATTTTTTTTCTGTCGCAAATTTTAATTACGCCAGGTATTGCCTTTTCAATAGTAAATTATTCAAAAATTCATTTTTTACTGTCTCAAATTTTAATTACGCCAGGGATTGCCTTTTCTATAGTAAATTTTGCAAAAAATAATTGTTTAGTGTCGCAAATTTTAATTACGCCACGGATTGCCTTTTCTATAGTAAATTATTCAAAATATAATTTTATACTGTCTCAAATTTTAATTACGCCAGGGATTGCCTTTTCTATAGTAAATTATTCAAAAATTCATTTTTTACTGTCTCAAATTTTAATTACGCCAGGGATTGCGTTTTCTATAGTAAATTTTGCAAAAAATAATTGTTTATTGTCGCAAATTTTAATTACGCCAGGGATTGCCTTTTCTATAGTAAATTATTCAAAAAATAATTTTTTACTGTCGCAAATTTTAAATACGCCAGGGATTGCCTTTTCTATAGTAAATTTTGCAAAAAATAATTTTTTCTGTAGCAAATTTCAGATACGCCAGGGATTGCCTTTTCTATAGTAAATTATTCAAAAAATAATTTTATACTGTCGCAAATTTTAATTACGCCAGGGATTGCCTTTTCTATAGTTAATTTTTCAAAAAATAATTTTATACTGTTGCAAATTTTAAATACGCCAGGGATTGCCTTTTCTATAGTAAATTTTGCAAAAAATAATTTTTTCTGTCACAAATTTTAATTGCGCCAGGGATTGCCTTTTCTATAGTAAATTATTCAAAAATTAATTTTTTTCTGTCGCAAATTTTAATTACGCCAGGGATTGCCTTTTCTATAGTAAATTTTGCAAAAATAATTGTTTAGTGTCGCAAATTTTAATTACGCCAGGGATTGCCTTTTCTATAGTAAATTATTCAAAAAATAATTTTATACTGTCTCAAATTTTAATTACGCCAGGGATTGCCTTTTCTATAGTAAATTATTCAAAAATTCATTTTTTACTGTCTCAAATTTTAATTACGCCAGGGATTGCGTTTTCTATAATAAATTTTGCAAAAAATAATTGTTTAGTGTCGCAAATTTTAATTACGCCAGGGATTGCCTTTTCTATAGTAAATTATTCAAAAATTAATTTTTTTCTGTCGCAAATTTTAATTACGCAGGGATTGCTTTTTCTATAGTAAATTACTCAAAAATTCATTTTTTTACTGTCTCAAATTTTAATTACGTCAGGGATTGCCTTTTCTATAGTAAATTATTCAAAAAATAATTTTATACTTTCTCAAATTTTAATTACGCCAGGGATTGCCTTTTCTATAGTAAATTATTCAAAAAATAATTGTTTAGTGTCGCAAATTTTAATTACGCCAGGGATTGCCTTTTCTATAGTAAATTTTTCAAAAAATAATTTTATACTGTCGCAAATTTTAAAAACGCCAGGGATTGCCTTTTCTATAGTAAATTATTCAAAAATTAATTTTTTTCTGTCGCAAATTTTAATTACGCAGGTATTGCCTTTTCTATAGTAAATTATTCAAAAATTCATTTTTTACTGTCTCAAATTTTAATTACGCCAGGGATTGCCTTTTCTATAGTAAATTTTGCAAAAAATAATTGTTTAGTGTCGCAAATTTTAATTACGCCATGGATTGCCTTTTCTATAGTAAATTATTCAAAATATAATTTTATACTGTCTCAAATTTTAATTACGCCAGGGATTGCCTTTTCTATAGTAAATTATTCAAAAAATAATTTTATACTGTCGCAAATTTTAATTACGCCAGGGATTGCCTTTTCTATAGTAAATTTTGCAAAAAATAATTGCTTAGTGTCGCAAATTTTAATTACGCCAGGGATTGCCTTTTCTATAGTAAATTATTCAAAAATTAATTTTTTTCTGTCGCAAATTTTAATTACGCCAGGGATTGCCTTTTCTATAGTTAATTATTCAAAAATTCATTTTTTACTGTCTCAAATTTTAATTTCGCCAGGGATTGCCTTTTCTATAGTAAATTATTCAAAAATTAATTTTTTTTCTGTCTCAAATTTTAATTACGCCAGGGATTGCCTTTTCTATAGTAAATTATTCAAAAATTAATTGTTTTCTGTCGCAAATTTTAATTACGCCAGGGATTGCCTTTTCTATAGCAAATTATTCAAAATTCATTTTTTAACTGTCTCAAATTTTAATTACGCCAGGGATTGCCTTTTCTATAGTAAATTATTCAAAAATTCATTTTTTACTGTCTCAAATTTTAATTACTCCAGGGATTGCCTTTTCTATAGTAAATTATTCAAAAATTAATTTTTTTCTGTCGCAAATTTTAATTACGCCAGTGATTGCCTTTTCTATAGTAAATTATTCAAAAATTCATTTTTTACTGTCTCAAATTTTAATTACGCCAGGGATTGCCTTTTCTATAGTAAATTTTGCAAAAAATAATTGTTTAGTGTCGCAAATTTTAATTACGCCAGGGATTGCCTTTTCTATAGTAAATTATTCAAAAATTCATTTTTTACTGTCTCAAATTTTAATTACGCCAGGGATTGCCTTTTCTATAGTAAATTTTGCAAAATATAATTGTTTAGTGTCGCAAATTTTAATTACGCCAGGGATTGCCTTTTCTATAGTAAATTATTCAAAAAATAATTTTATACTGTCTCAAATTTTAATTACGCCAGGATTGCCTTTTCTATAGTAAATTATTCAAAAATTCATTTTTTACTGTCTCAAATTTTAATTACGCCAGGGATTGCCTTTTCTATAGTAAATTTTGCGAAAAATAATTGTTTAGTGTCGCAAATTTTAATTACGCCAGGGATTGCCTTTTCTATAGTAAATTATTCAACAAATAATTTTTTACTGTCGCAAATTTTAAATACGCCTGGGATTGCCTTTTCTATAGTAAATTTTGCAAAAAATAATTTTTTCTGTCGCAAATTTTAAATACGCCAGGGATTGCCTTTTCTATAGTAAATTATTCAAAAAATAATTTTATACTATCGCAAATTTTAATTACGCCAGGGATTGCCTTTTCTATAGTAAATTATTCAAAAAATAATTTTATACTGTAGCAAATTTTAATTACGCCAGGGATTGCCTTTTATATAGTAAATTATTCAAAAAATAATTGTTTAGTGTCGCAAATTTTAATTACGCCAGGGATTGCCTTTTCTATAGTAAATTATTCAAAAATTCATTTTTTACTGTCTCAAATTTTAATTACGCCAGGGATTGCCTTTTCTATAGTAAATTATTCAAAAATTCATTTTATACTGTCGCAAATTTTAATTACGCCAGGGATTGCCTTTTCTATAGTAAATTATTCAAAACTAATTGTTTAGTCTCGAAAATTTTAATTAGGCCAGGGATTGCCTTTTCTATAGTAAATTATTCAAAAATTCATTTTTTACTGTCTCAAATTTTAATTACGCCAGGGATTGCCTTTTATATAGTAAATTATTCAAAAATTCATTTTTTACTGTCTCAAATTTTAATTACTCCAGGGATTGCCTTTTCTATAGTAAATTATTCAAAAATTAATTTTTTTCTGTCGCAAATTTTAATTACGCCAGTGATTGCCTTTTCTATAGTAAATTATTCAAAAATTCATTTTTTACTGTCTCAAATTTTAATTACGCCAGGGATTGCCTTTTCTATAGTAAATTTTGCAAAAAATAATTGTTTAGTGTCGCAAATTTTAATTACGCCAGGGATTGCCTTTTCTATAGTAAATTATTCAAAAATTCATTTTTTACTGTCTCAAATTTTAATTACGCCAGGGATTGCCTTTTCTATAGTAAATTTTGCAAAAAATAATTGTTTAGTGTCGCAAATTTTAATTACGCCAGGGATTGCCTTTTCTATAGTAAATTATTCAAAAAATAATTTTATACTGTCTCAAATTTTAATTACGCCAGGGATTGCCTTTTCTATAGTAAATTATTCAAAAATTCATTTTTTACTGTCTCAAATTTTAATTACGCCAGGGATTGCCTTCTCTATAGTAAATTTTGCGAAAAATAATTGTTTAGTGTCGCAAATTTTAATTACGCCAGGGATTGCCTTTTCTATAGTAAATTATTCAACAAATAATTTTTTACTGTCGCAAATTTTAAATACGCCTGGGATTGCCTTTTCTATAGTAAATTTTGCAAAAAATAATTTTTTCTGTCGCAAATTTTAAATACGCCAGGGATTGCCTTTTCTATAGTAAATTATTCAAAAAATAATTTTATACTATCGCAAATTTTAATTACGCCAGGGATTGCCTTTTCTATAGTAAATTATTCAAAAAATAATTTTATACTGTAGCAAATTTTAATTACGCCAGGGATTGCCTTTTATATAGTAAATTATTCAAAAAATAATTGTTTAGTGTCGCAAATTTTAATTACGCCAGGGATTGCCTTTTTCTATAGTAAATTATTCAAAAATTCATTTTTTACTGTCTCAAATTTTAATTACGCCAGGATTGCCTTTTCTATAGTAAACTATTCAAAAATTCATTTTATACTGTCGCAAATTTTAATTACGCCAGGGATTGCCTTTTCTATAGTAAATTATTCAAAAACTAATTGTTTAGTCTCGAAAATTTTAATTAGGCCAGGGATTGCCTTTTCTATAGTAAATTATTCAAAAATTCATTTTTTACTGTCTCAAATTTTAATTACGCCAGGATTGCCTTTTCTATAGTAAATTATTCAAAAAATAATTTTTTACTGTCGCAAGTTTTAATTACGCCAGGGATTGCCTTTTCTATAGTAAATTATTCAAAAAATAATTTTATACTGTCGCAAATTTTAAATACGCCAGGGATTGCCTTTTCTATAGTTAATTTTTCAAAAAATAATTTTATACTGTTGCAAATTTTAAATACGCCAGGGATTGCCTTTTCTATAGTAAATTTTGCAAAAAATAATTTTTTCTGTCACAAATTTTAATTGCGCCAGGGATTGCCTTTTCTATAGTAAATTATTCAAAAATTAATTTTTTTCTGTCGCAAATTTTAATTACGCCAGGGATTGCCTTTTCTATAGAAAATTATTCAAAAATTAATTTTTTTCTGTCGCAAATTTTAATTACGCCAGGGATTGCCTTTTCTATAGTAAATTATTCAAAAATTCATTTTTTACTGTCTCAAATTTTAATTACGCCAGGGATTGCCTTTTCTATAGTAAATTATTCAAAAAATAATTTTATACTGTCGCAAATTTTAATTACGCCAGGGATTGCCTTTTCTATAGTAAATTTTGCAAAAAATAATTGCTTAGTGTCGCAAATTTTAATTACGCCAGGGATTGCCTTTTCTATAGTAAATTATTCAAAAATTAATTTTTTTCTGTCGCAAATTTTAATTACGCCAAGGATTGCCTTTTCTATAGTAAATAATTCAAAAATTCATTTTTTACTGTCTCAAATTTTAATTACGCCAGGGATTGCCTTTTCTATAGTAAATTATTCAAAAATTAATTTTTTTCTGTCGCAAATTTTAATTACGCCAGGGATTGCCTTTTCTATAGTAAATTATTCAAAAATTCATTTTTTACTGTCTCAAATTTTAATTACGCCAGGGATTGCCTTTTCTATAGTAAATTTTGCAAAAAATAATTGTTTAGTGTCGCAAATTTTAATTACGCCAGGGATTGCCTTTTCTATAGTAAATTATTCAAAAAATAATTTTATACTGTCTCAAATTTTAATTACGCCAGGGATTGCCTTTTCTATAGTAAATTATTCAAAAATTCATTTTTTACTGTCTCAAATTTTAATTACGCCAGGGATTGCGTTTTCTATAGTAAATTTTGCAAAAAATAATTGTTTAGTGTCGCAAATTTTAATTACGCCAGGGATTGCCTTTTCTATAGTAAATTATTCAAAAATTCATTTTATACTGTCGCAAATTTTAATTACGCCAGGGATTGCCTTTTCTATAGTAAATTACTCAAAAATTCATTTTTTACTGTCTCAAATTTTAATTACGTCAGGGATTGCCTTTTCTATAGTAAATTATTCAAAAAATAATTTTATACTTTCTCAAATTTTAATTACGCCAGGGATTGCCTTTTCTATAGTAAATTATTCAAAAAATAATTGTTTAGTGTCGCAAATTTTAATTACGCCAGGGATTGCCTTTTCTATAGTAAATTTTTCAAAAAATAATTTTATACTGTCGCAAATTTTAAATACGCCAGGGATTGCCTTTTCTATAGTAAATTATTCAAAAATTAATTTTTTTCTGTCGCAAATTTTAAT
Organism: Dioctria linearis; assembly: GCA_963930735.1. Classification (NCBI taxonomy): domain Eukaryota; kingdom Metazoa; phylum Arthropoda; class Insecta; order Diptera; family Asilidae; genus Dioctria; species Dioctria linearis. The sequence continues at coordinate 41,149 of CAWVNZ010000873.1, read as the reverse complement.
TACGCCAGGTATTGCCTTTTCTATAGTAAATTATTCAAAAATTCATTTTTTACTGTCTCAAATTTTAATTACGCCAGGGATTGCCTTTTCTATAGTAAATTTTGCAAAAAATAATTGTTTAGTGTCGCAAATTTTAATTACGCCATGGATTGCCTTTTCTATAGTAAATTATTCAAAATATAATTTTATACTGTCTCAAATTTTAATTACGCCAGGGATTGCCTTTTCTATAGTAAATTATTCAAAAATTCATTTTTTACTGTCTCAAATTTTAATTACGCCAGGGATTGCGTTTTCTATAGTAAATTTTGCAAAAAATAATTGTTTAGTGTCGCAAATTTTAATTACGCCAGGGATTGCCTTTTCTATAGTAAATTATTCAAAAAATAATTTTTTACTGTCGCAAATTTTAAATACGCCAGGGATTGCCTTTTCTATAGTAAATTTTGCAAAAAATAATTTTTTCTGTCGCAAATTTTAGATACTCCAGGGATTGCCTTTTCTATAGTAAATTATTCAAAAAATAATTTTATACTGTCGCAAATTTTAATTACGCCAGGGATTGCCTTTTCTATAGTAAATTTTTCAAAAAATAATTTTATACTGTTGCAAATTTTAAATACGCCAGGGATTGCCTTTTCTATAGTAAATTTTGCAAAAAATAATTTTTTCTGTCACAAATTTTAATTACGCCAGTGATTGCCTTTTATATAGTAAATTATTCAAAAATTAATTTTTTTCTGTCGCAAATTTTAATTACGCCAGGGATTGCCTTTTCTATAGTAAATTATTCAAAAATTAATTTTTTTTCTGTCGCAAATTTTAATTACGCCAGGGATTGCCTTTTCTATAGTAAATTATTCAAAAATTCATTTTTTACTGTCTCAAATTTTAATAACGCCAGGGATTGCCTTTTCTATAGTAAATTATTCAAAAATAATTTTATACTGTCGCAAATTTTAATTACGCCAGGGATTGCCTTTTCTATAGTAAATTTTGCAAAAAATAATTGCTTAGTGTCGCAAATTTTAATTATGCCAGGGATTGCCTTTTCTATAGTAAATTATTCAAAAATAAATTTTTTTCTGTCGCAAATTTTAATTACGCCAGGGATTGCCTTTTCTATAGTTAATTATTCAAAAATTCATTTTTTACTGTCTCAAATTTTAATTACGCCAGGGATTGCCTTTTCTATAGTAAATTATTCAAAAATTAATTTTTTTCTGTGTCAAATTTTAATTACGCCAGGGATTGCCTTTTCTATAGTAAATTATTCAAAAATTAATTTTTTTCTGTCGCAAATTTTAATTCCGCCAGGGATTGCCTTTTCTATAGCAAATTATTCAAAAATTCATTTTTTACTGTCTCAAATTTTAATTACGCCAGGGATTGCCTTTTCTATAGTAAATTATTCAAAAATTCATTTTTTACTGTCTCAAATTTTAATTAATCCAGGGATTGCCTTTTCTATAGTAAATTATTCAAAAATTAATTTTTTTCTGTCGCAAATTTTAATTACGCCAGGGATTGCCTTTTCTATAGTAAATTATTCAAAAATTCATTTTTCACTGTCTCAAATTTTAATTACGCCAGGGATTGCCTTTTCTATAGTAAATTTTGCAAAAAATAATTGTTTAGTGTCGCAAATTTTAATTACGCCAGGGATTGCCTTTTCTATAGTAAATTATTCAAAAATTCATTTTTTACTGTCTCAAATTTTAATTACGCAGGGATTGCCTTTTCTATAGTAAATTTTGCAAAAAATAATTGTTTAGTGTCGCAAATTTTAATTACGCCAGGGATTGCCCTTTCTATAGTAAATTATTCAAAAAATAATTTTATACTGTCTCAAATTTTAATTACGCCAGGGATTGCCTTTTCTATAGTAAATTATTCAAAATTCATTTTTTACTGTCTCAAATTTTAATTACGCCAGGGATTGCCTTTTCTATAGTAAATTTTGCAAAAAATAATTGTTTAGTGTCGCAAATTTTAATTACGCCAGGGATTGCCGTTTCTATAGTAAATTATTCAAAAATTCATTTTTTACTGTCTCAAATTTTAATTACGCCAGGGATTGCGTTTTCTATAGTAAATTTTGCAAAAAATAATTGTTTAGTGTCGCAAATTTTAATTACGCCAGGGATTGCCTTTTCTATAGTAAATTATTCAAAAAATAATTTTTTACTGTCGCAAATTTTAAATACGCCAGGGATTGCCTTTTCTATAGTAAATTTTGCAAAAAATAATTTTTTCTGTCGCAAATTTTAGATACTCCAGGGATTGCCTTTTCTATAGTAAATTATTCAAAAAGTAATTTTATACTGTCGCAAATTTTAATTACGCCAGGGATTGCCTTTTCTATAGTAAATTTTTCAAAAAATAATTTTATACTGTTGCAAATTTTAAATACGCCAGGATTGCCTTTTCTATAGTAAATTTTGCAAAAAATAATTTTTTCTGTCACAAATTTTAATTACGCCAGGGATTGCCTTTTCTATAGTAAATTATTCAAAAATTAATTTTTTTCTGTCGCAAATTTTAATTACGCCAGGGATTGCCTTTTCTATAGTAAATTATTCAAAAATTAATTTTTTTTTCTGTCGCAAATTTAATTACGCCAGGGATTGCCTTTTCTATAGTAAATTATTCAATAATTCATTTTTTACTGTCTCAAATTTTAATTACGCCAGGGATTGCCTTTTCTATAGTAAATTAATCAAAAAATAATTTTATACTGTCACAAATTTTAATTACGCCAGGGATTGCCTTTTCTATAGTAAATTTTGCAAAAAATAATTGCTTAGTGTCGCAAATTTTAATTACGCCAGGGATTGCCTTTTCTATAGTAAATTATTCAAAAATTAATTTTTTTTCTGTCGCAAATTTTAATTACGCCAGGGATTGCCTTTTCTATAGTTAATTATTCAAAAATTCATTTTTTACTGTCTCAAATTTTAATTACGCCAGGGATTGCCTTTTCTATAGTAAATTATTCAAAAATTAATTTTTTTCTGTCTCAAATTTTAATTACGCCAGGGATTGCCTTTTCTATAGTAAATTATTCAAAAATTAATTTTTTTCTGTCGCAAATTTTAATTACGCCAGGGATTGCCTTTTCTATAGCAAATTATTCAAAAATTCATTTTTTACTGTCTCAAATTTTAATTACGCCAGGGATTGCTTTTCTATAGTAAATTATTCAAAAATTCATTTTTTACTGTCTCAAATTTTAATTAATCCAGGGATTGCCTATTCTATAGTAAATTATTCAAAAATTAATTTTTTTCTGTCGCAAATTTTAATTACGCCAGGGATTGCCTTTTCTATAGTAAATAATTCAAAAATTCATTTTTTACTGTCTCAAATTTTAATTACGCCAGGGATTGCCTTTTCTATAGTAGATTTTGCAAAAAATAATTGTTTAGTGTCGCAAATTTTAATTACGCCAGGGATTGCCTTTTCTATAGTAAATTATTCAAAAATTCATTTTTTTACTGTCTCAAATTTTAATTACGCCAGGGATTGCCTTTTTCTTATAGTAAATTTTTGCAAAAAATAATTGTTTAGTGTCGCAAATTTTAATTACGCCAGGGATTGCCTTTTCTATAGTAATTATTCAAAAAATAATTTTATACTGTCTCAAATTTTAATTACGCCAGGGATTGCCTTTTCTATAGTAAATTATTCAAAAATTCATTTTTTACTGTCTCAAATTTTAATTACGCCAGGGATTGCCTTTTCTATAGTAAATTTTGCAAAAAATAATTGTTTAGTGTCGCAAATTTTAATTACGCCAGGGATTGCCTTTTCTATAGTAAATTATTCAACAAATAATTTTTTACTGTCGCAAATTTTAAATACGCCTGGGATTGCCTTTTCTATAGTAAATTTTGCAAAAAATAATTTTTTCTGTCGCAAATTTTAAATACGCCAGGGATTGCCTTTTCTATAGTAAATTATTCAAAAAATAATTTTATACTATCGCAAATTTTAATTACGCCAGGGATTGCCTTTTCTATAGTAAATTATTCAAAAAATAATTTTATACTGTCGCAAATTTTAATTACGCCAGGGATTGCCTTTTCTATAGTAAATTATTCAAAAAATAATTGTTTAGTGTCGCAAATTTTAATTACGCCAGGATTGCCTTTTCTATAGTAAATTATTCAAAAATTCATTTTTTACTGTCTCAAATTTTAATTACGCCAGGGATTGCCTTTTCTATAGTAAATTATTCAAAAATTCATTTTATACTGTCGCAAATTTTAATTACGCCAGGGATTGCCTTTTCTATAGTAAATTATTCAAAAACTAATTGCTTAGCCTCGAAAATTTTAATTAGGCCAGGATTGCCTTTTCTATAGTAAATTATTCAAAAATTCATTTTTTACTGTCTCAAATTTTAATTACGCCACGGATTGCCTTTTCTATAGTAAATTATTCAAAAAATAATTTTTTACTGTCGCAAGTTTTAATTACGCCAGGGATTGCCTTTTCTATAGTAAATTATTCAAAAAATAATTTTATACTGTCGCAAATTTTAATTACGCCAGGGATTGCCTTTTCTATAGTAAATTATTCAAGAAATAATTGTTTAGTGTCGCAAATTTTAATTACGCCAGGGATTGCCTTTTCTATAGTAAATTTTGCAAAAAATATTTTTTTCTGTCGCAAATTTTAAATACGTCAGGGATTGCCTTTTCTATAGTAAATTATTCAAAAAATAATTTTATACTGTCGCAAATTTTAATTACGCCAGGGATTGCCTTTTCTATAGTAAATTATTCAAAAAATAATTTTATACTGTCGCAAATTTTAATTACGCCAGGGATTGCCTTTTCTATAGTAAATTATTCAAAAAATAATTTTTTACTGTCTCAAATTTTAATTACGCCAGGGATTGCCTTTTCTATAGTAAATTATTAAAAAATAATTTTATACTGTCGCAAATTTTAATTACGCCAGGGATTGTCTTTTCTATAGTAAATTATTCAAAAATTTATTTTTTTCTGTCGCAAATTTTAATTACGACAGGGATTGCCTTTTCTATAGTAAATTATTCAAAAATTCATTTTTTACTGTCTCAAATTTTAATTACGCCAGAGATTGCCTTTTCTATAGTAAATTTTGCAAAAAATAATTGTTTAGTGTCGCAAATTTTAATTACGCCAGGTATTGCCTTTTCTATAGTAAATTATTCAAAAAATAATTTTTTACTGTCGCAAATTTTAATTACGCCAGGGATTGCCTTTTCTATAGTAAATTTTTCAAAAACTAATTGTTTAGTGTCGCAAATTTTAATTACGCCAGGGATTGCCTTTTCTATAGTAAATTATTCAAAAAATAATTTTATACTGTCTCAAATTTTAATTACACGAGGGATTGCCTTTTCTATAGTAAATTTTGCAAAAAATAATTGTTTAGTGTCGCAAATTTTAATTACGCCAGGGATTGCCTTTTCTATAGTAAATTATTCAAAAATTCATTTTTTACTGTCTCAAATTTTAATTACGCCAGGGATTGCCTTTTCTATAGTAAATTTTGCAAAAAATAATTGTTTAGTGTCGCAAATTTTAATTACGCCAGGGATTGCCTTTTCTATAGTAAATTATTCAAAAAATAATTTTATACTGTCGCAAATTTTAAATACGCCAGGGATTGCCTTTTCTATAGTAAATTATTCAAAAAATAATTTTTTACTGTCTCAAATTTTAATTACGCCAGGGATTGCCTTTTCTATAGTAAATTATTCAAAAATTAATTTTTTTCTGTCGCAAATTTTAATTACGCCAGGGATTGCCTTTTCTATAGTAAATTATTCAAAAATTCATTTTTTACTGTCTTAAATTTTAATTACGCCAGGGATTGCCTTTTCTATAGTAAATTATTCAAAAAATAATTTTATACTGTCTCAAATTTTAATTACGCCAGGGATTGCCTTTTCTATAGTAAATTATTCAAAAAATAATTGTTTAGTGTCGCAAATTTTAATTACGCCAGGGATTGCCTTTTCTATAGTAAATTTTTCAAAAAATAATTTTATACTGTCGCAAATTTTAAATATGCCAGGGATTGCCTTTTCTATAGTAAATTATTCAAAAATTAATTTTTTTCTGTCGCAAATTTTAATTACGCCAGGGATTGCCTTTTCTATAGTAAATTTTTCAAAAAATAATTTTATACTGTCGCAAATTTTAAATATGCCAGGGATTGCCTTTTCTATAGTAAATTATTCAAAAATTCATTTTTTACTGTCACAAATTTTAATTACGCCAGGGATTGCCTTTTCTATAGTAAATTTTGCAAAAAATAATTTTTTAGTGTCGCAAATTTTAATTACGCCAGGGATTGCCTTTTCTATAGTAAATTATTCAAAAATTAATTTTTTTCTGTCGCAAATTTCAATTACGCCAGGGATTGCCTTTTCTATAGTAAATTATTCAAAAATAATTTTTTACTGTCTCAAATTTTAATTACGCCAGGGATTGCCTATTCTATAGTAAATTATTCAAAAATAAATTTTTTCTGTCGCAAATTTTAATTACGCCAGGGATTGCCTTTTCTATAGTAAATTATTCAAAAATTCATTTTTTACTGTCTCAAATTTTAATTACGCCAGGGATTGCCTTTTCTATAGTAAATTATTCAAAAAATAATTTTATACTGTCTCAAATTTTAAATCCGCCAGGGATTGCCTTTTCTATAGTAAATTTTGCAAAAAATAATTTTTTCTGTCGCAAATTTTAAATACGCCAGGGATTGCCTTTTCTATAGTAAATTATTCAAAAAATAATTTTATACTGTCTCAAATTTTAATTACGCCAGGGATTGCCTTTTCTATAGTAAATTATTCAAAAAATAATTTTATTCTGTCGCCAATTTTAATTACGCCAGGGATTGCCTTTTCTATAGTAAATTATTCAAAAATTCATTTTTTACTGTCTCAAATTTTAATTACGCCAGGGATTGCCTTTTCTATAGTAAATTTTTGCAAAAAATAATTGTTTAGTGTCGCAAATTTTAATTACGCCAGGGATTGCCTTTTCTATAGTAAATTATTCAAAAAATAATTTTATACTGTCGCAAATTTTAAATACGCCAGGGATTGCCTTTTCTATAGTAAATTTGACAAAAACTAATTGTTTAGTGTCGCAAATTTTAATTACGCCAGGTATTGCCTTTTCTATAGTAAATTATTCAAAAAATAATTTTATACTGTCTCAAATTTTAATTACGCCAGGGATTGCCTTTTCTGTAGTAAATTTTGGAAAAAATAATTGTTTAGTGTCGCAAATTTTAATTACGCCAGGAATTGCCTTTTCTATAGTAAATTATTCAAAAACTAATTGTTTAGTGTCGCAAATTTTAATTACGCCAGGGATTGCCTTTTCTATAGTAAATAATTCAAAAAATAATTTTATACTGTCGCAAATTTTAATTACGCCAGGGATTGCCTTTTCTATAGTAAATTATTCAAAAAATAATTTTATACTGTCGCAAATTTTAATTACGCCAGGGATTGCCTTTTCTATAGTAAATTATTCAAAAATTCATTTTTTACTGTCTCAAATTTTAATTACGCCAGGGATTGGCTTTTCTATAGTAAATTATTCAAAAATTAATTTTATACTGTCGCAAATTTTAATTACGCCAGGGATTGCCTTTTCTATAGTAAATTATTCAAAAACTAATTGTTTAGTGTCGCAAATTTTAATTACGCCAGGGATTGCCTTTTCTATAGTAAATTATTCAAAAAATAATTTTATACTGTCGCAAATTTTAATTACGCCAGGGATTGCCTTTTCTATAGTAAATTATTCAAAAAATAATTTTATTCTGTCGCCAATTTTAATTACGCCAGGAATTGCCTTTTCTATAGTAAATTATTCAAAAACTAATTCTTTAGTGTCGCAAATTTTAATTACGCCAGGGATTGCCTTTTCTATAGTAAGTTTTGCAAAAAATAATTTTTTCTGTCGCAAATTTTAAATACGCCAGGGATTGCCTTTTATATAGTAAATTATTCAAAAAATAATTTTATACTGTCGCAAATTTTAATTACGCCAGGGATTGCCTTTTCTATAGTAAATTGTTCAAAAAATAATTTTATACTGTCGCAAATTTTAGTTACGCCAGGGATTGCCTTTTCTATAGTAAATTATTCAAAAAATAATTTTTTACTGTCTCAAATTTTAATTACGCCAGGGATTGCCTTTTCTATAGTAAATTATTCAAAAAATAATTTTATACTGTCGCAAATTTTAATTACGCCAGGGATTGGCTTTTCTATAGTAAATTATTCAAAAATTAATTTTATACTGTCGCAAATTTTAATTACGCCAGGGATTGCCTTTTCTATAGTAAATAATTCAAAAAATAATTTTATACTGTCGCAAATTTTAATTACGCCAGGGATTGCCTTTTCTATAGTAAATTATTCAAAAAATAATTTTATACTGTCGCAAATTTTAATTACGCCAGGGATTGCCTTTTCTATAGTAAATTATTCAAAAAATAATTTTATTCTGTCGCCAATTTTAATTACGCCAGGAATTGCCTTTTCTATAGTAAATTATTCAAAAACTAATTCTTTAGTGTCGCAAATTTTAATTACGCCAGGGATTGCCTTTTCTATAGTAAGTTTTGCAAAAAATAATTTTTTCTGTCGCAAATTTTAAATACGCCAGGGATTGCCTTTTATATAGTAAATTATTCAAAAAATAATTTTATACTGTCGCAAATTTTAATTACGCCAGGGATTGCCTTTTCTATAGTAAATTGTTCAAAAAATAATTTTATACTGTCGCAAATTTTAGTTACGCCAGGGATTGCCTTTTCTATAGTAAATTATTCAAAAAATAATTTTTTACTGTCTCAAATTTTAATTACGCCAGGGATTGCCTTTTCTATAGTAAATTATTCAAAAAATAATTTTATACTGTCGCAAATTTTAATTACGCCTGGGATTGCCTTTTCTATAGTAAATTATTCAAAAATTAATTTTTTTCTGTCGCAAATTTTAATTACGCCAGGGATTGCCTTTTCTATAGTAAATTATTCAAAAATTCATTTTTTACTGTCTCAAATTTTAATTACGCCAGGGATTGCCTTTTCTATAGTAAATTTTGCAAAAAATAATTGTTTAGTGTCGCAAATTTTAATTACGCCAAGTATTGCCTTTTCTATAGTAAATTATTCAAAAAATAATTTTTTACTGTCGCAAATTTTAATTACGCCAGGGATTGCCTTTTCTATAGTAAATTTTGCAAAAACTAATTGTTTGGTGTCGCAAATTTTAATTACGCCAGGGATTGCCTTTTCTATAGTAAATTATTCAAAAAATAATTTTATACTGTCTCAAATTTTAATTACGCCAGGGATTGCCTTTTCTATAGTAAATTTTGCAAAAAATAATTGTTTAGTGTCGCAAATTTTAATTACGCCAGTGATTGCCTTTTCTATAGTAAATTATTCAAAAATTCATTTTTTACTGTCTCAAATTTTAATTACGCCAGGAATTGCCTTTTCTATAGTAAATTTTGCAAAAAATAATTGTTTAGTGTCGCAAATTTTAATTACGCCAGGTATTGCCTTTTCTATAGTAAATTATTCAAAAAATAATTTTTTACTGTCGCAAATTTTAATTACGCCAGGGATTGCCTTTTCTATAGTAAATTTTGCAAAAACTAATTGTTTAGTGTCGCAAATTTTAATTACGCCAGGGATTGCCTTTTCTATAGTAAATTATTCAAAAAATAATTTTATACTGTCTCAAATTTTAATTACGCCAGGGATTGCCTTTTCTATAGTAAATTATTCAAAAATTCATTTTTTACTGTCTCAAATTTTAATTACGCCAGGAATTGCCTTTTCTATAGTAAATTTTGCAAAAAATAATTGTTTAGTGTCGCAAATTTTAATTACGCCAGGGATTGCCTTTTCTATAGTAAATTATTCAAAAATTCATTTTTTACTGTCTCAAATTTTAATTACGCCAGGGATTGCCTTTTCTATAGTAAATTATTCAAAAATTCATTTTATACTGTCGCAAATTTTAATTACGCCAGGGATTGCCTTTTCTATAGTAAATTATTCAAAAACTAATTGTTTAGTGTCGCAAATTTTAATTAGGCCAGGGATTGCCTTTTCTATAGTAAATTATTCAAAAATTCCTTTTTTACTGTCTCAAATTTTAATTACGCCAGGGATTGCCTTTTCTATAGTAAATTATTCAAAAAATTATTTTTTACTTTCGCAAGTTTTAATTACGCCAGGGATTGCCTTTTCTATAGTAAATTATTCAAAAAATAATTTTATACTGTCGCAAATTTTAATTACGTCAGGAATTGCCTTTTCTATAGTAAATTATTCAAAAACTAATTGTTTAGTGTCGCAAATTTTAATTACGCCAGGGATTGCCTTTTCTATAGTAAGTTTTGCAAAAAATAATTTTTTCTGTCGCAAATTTTAAATACGCCAGGGATTGCCTTTTATATAGTAAATTATTCAAAAAATAATTTTATAATGTCGCAAATTTTAATTACGCCAGGGATTGCCTTTTCTATAGTAAATTGTTCAAAAAATAATTTTATACTGTCGCAAATTTTAGTTACGCCAGGGATTGCCTTTTCTATAGTAAATTATTCAAAAAATAATTTTTTACTGTCTCAAATTTTAATTACGCCAGGGACTGCCTTTTCTATAGTAAATTATTCAAAAAATAATTTTATACTGTCGCAAATTTTAATTACGCCAGGGATTGCCTTTTCTATAGTAAATTATTCAAAAATTAATTTTTTTCTGTCGCAAATTTTAATTACGCCAGGGATTGCCTTTTCTTTAGTAAATTATTCAAAAATTCATTTTTTACTGTCTCAAATTTTAATTACGCCAGGGATTGCCTTTTCTATAGTAAATTTTGCAAAAAATAATTGTTTAGTGTCGCAAATTTTAATTACGCCAGGTATTGCCTTTTCTATAGTAAATTATTCAAAAAATAATTTTTTACTGTTGCAAATTTTAATTACGCCAGGGATTGCCTTTTCTATAGTAAATTTTGCAAAAACTAATTGTTTAGTGTCGCAAATTTTAATTACGCCAGGGATTGCCTTTTCTATAGTAAATTATTCAAAAAATAATTTTATACTGTCTCAAATTTTAATTACGCCAGGGATTGCCTTTTCTATAGTAAATTTTGCAAAAAATAATTGTTTAGTGTCGCAAATTTTAATTACGCCAGGGATTGCCTTTTCTATAGTAAATTATTCAAAAATTCATTTTTTACTGTCTCAAATTTTAATTACGCCAGGAATTGCCTTTTCTATAGTAAATTTTGCAAAAAATAATTGTTTAGTGTCGCAAATTTTAATTACGCCAGGGATTGCTTTTTCTATAGTAAATTTTGCAAAAAATAATTGTTTAGTGTCGCAAATTATAATTACGCCAGGGATTGCCTTTTCTATAGTAAATTATTCAAAAAATAATTTTTTACTGTCGCAAATTTTAATTACGCCAGGGATTGCCTTTTCTATAGTAAATTTTGCAAAAACTAATTGTTTATTGTCGCAAATTTTAATTACGCCAGGGATTGCCTTTTCTATAGTAAATTATTCAAAAAATAATTTTTTACTGTCTCAAATTTTAATTACGCCAGGGATTGCCTTTTCTATAGTAAATTATTCAAAAAATAATTTTATACTGTCGCAAATTTTAATTACGCCAGGGATTGCCTTTTCTATAGTAAATTATTCAAAAATTAATTTTTTTCTGTCGCAAAATTTAATTACGCCAGGGATTGCCTTTTCTATAGTAAATTATTCAAAAATTCATTTTTTACTGTCTCAAATTTTAATTACGCCAGCGATTGCCTTTTCTATAGTAAATTTTGCAAAAAATAATTGTTTAGTGTCGCAAATTTTAATTACGCCAGGGATTGCCTTTTCTATAGTAAATTATTCAAAAAATAATTTTATACTGTCGCAAATTTTAAATACGCCAGGGATTGCCTTTTCTATAGTAAATTTTGCAAAAACTAATTGTTAAGTGTCGCAAATTTTAATTACGCCAGGGATTGCCTTTTCTATAGTAAATTATTCAAAAAATAATTTTATACTGTCTCAAATTTTAATTACGCCAGGGATTGCCTTTTCTATAGTAAATTTTGCAAAAAATAATTGTTTAGTGGCGCAAATTTTAATTACGCCAGGGATTGCCTTTTCTATAGTATATTATTCAAAAAATAATTTTATACTGTCGCAAATTTTAAATACGCCAGGGATTGCCTTTTCTATAGTAAATTTTTCAAAAAATAATTTTATACTGTCGCAAATTTTAAATACGCCAGGGATTGCCTTTTCTATAGTAAATTTTGCAAAAAATAATTTTTTCTGTCACAAATTTTAATTACGCCAGGGATTGCCTTTTCTATAGTAAATTATTCAAAAATTATTTTTTTTCTGTCGCAAATTTTAATTACGCCAGGGTTTGCCTTTTCTATAGTAAATTATTCAAAAAATAATTTTATACTGTCGCAAATTTTAATTACTTTTAATTACGCCAGGGATTGCCTTTTCTATAGTAAATTATTCAAAAATTCAATTTTTACTGTCTCAAATTTTAATTACGCCAGGGATTGCCTTTTCTATAGTAAATTTTGCAAAAAATAATTGTTTAGTGTCGCAAATTTTAATTACGCCAGGGATTGCCTTTTCTATAGTAAATTATTCAAAAAATAATTTTTTACTGTCGCAAATTTTAAATACGCCAGGGACTGCCTTTTCTATAGTAAATTTTGCAAAAAATAATTTTTTCTGTCGCAAATTTTAAATACGCCAGGGATTGCCTTTTCTATAGTAAATTATTCAAAAAATAATTTTATACTGTCGCAAATTTTAATTACGCCAGGGATTGCCTTTTCTATAGTAAATTATTCAAAAATTAATTTTTTTCTGTCGCAAATTTTAATTACGCCAGGGATTGCCTTTTCTATAGTAAATTATTCAAAAAATAATTTTTTACTGTCTCAAATTTTAATTACGCCAGGGATTGCCTTTTCTATAGTAAATTATTCAAAAATTAATTTTTTTCTGTCGCAAATTTTAATTACGCCAGGGATTGCCTTTTCTATAGTAAATTATTCAAAAATTCATTTTTTACTGTCTCAAATTTTAATTACGCCAGGGATTGCCTTTTCTATAGTAAATTATTCAAAAAAATAATTTTATTCTGTCTCAAATTTTAATTACGCCAGGGATTGCCTTTTCTATAGTAAATTATTCAAAAAATAATTGTTTAGTGTCGCACATTTTAATTACGCCAGGGATTGCCTTTTCTATAGTAAATTTTTCAAAAAATAATTTTATACTGTCGCAAATTTTAAATACGTCAGGGATTGCCTTTTCTATAGTAAATTATTCAAAAATTAATTTTTAACTGTCGCAAAATTTAATTACGCCAGGGATTGCCTTTTCTATAGTAAATTATTCAAAAATTCATTTTTTACTGTCTCAAATTTTAATTACGCCAGGGATTGCCTTTTCTTTAGTAAATTTTGCAAAAAATAATTGTTTAGTGTCGCAAATTTTAATTACGCCAGGGATTGCCTTTTCTATAGTAAATTATTCAAAAAATAATTTTATACTGTCTCGAATTTTAATTACGCCAGGGATTGCCTTTTCTATAGTAAATTATTCAAAAATTCATTTTTTACTGTCTCAAATTTTAATTACGCCAGGGATTGCCTTTTCTATAGTAAATTTTGCAAAAAATAATTGTTTAGTGTCGCAAATTTTAATTACGCCAGGTATTGCCTTTTCTATAGTAAATTATTCAAAAAATAATTTTTTACTGTCGCAAATTTTAATTACGCCAGGGATTGCCTTTTCTATAGTAAATTTTGCAAAAACTAATTGTTTAGTGTCGCAAATTTTAATTACGCCAGGGATTGCATTTTCTATAGTAAATTATTCAAAAAATAATTTTATACTGTCTCAAATTTTAATTACGCCAGGGATTGCCTTTTCTATAGTAAATTTTGCAAAAAATAATTGTTTAGTGTCGCAAATTTTAATTAAGCCAGGGATTGCCTTTTCTATAGTAAATTTTGCAAAAAATAATTGTTTAGTGTCGCAAATTTTAATTACGCCAGGGATTGCCTTTTCTATAGTAAATTATTCAAAAATTCATTTTTTACTGTCTCAAATTTTAATTACGCCATGGATTGCCTTTTCTATAGTAAATTATTCAAAAAAATAATTTTATACTGTCTCAAATTTTAATTACGCCAGGGATTGCCTTTTCTATAGTAAATTATTCAAAAAATAATTGTTTAGTGTCGCACATTTTAATTACGCCAGGGATTGCCTTTGCTATAGTAAATTTTTCAAAAAATAATTTTATACTGTCGCAAATTTTAAATACGTCAGGGATTGCCTTTTCTATAGTAAATTATTCAAAAAATAATTGTTTAGTGTCGCAAATTTTAATTACGCCAGGGATTGCCTTTTCTATAGTAAATTATTCAAAAATTCATTTTTTACTGTCTCAAATTTTAATTACGCCAGGGATTGCCTTTTCTATAGTAAATTTTGCAAAAACTAATTGTTTAGTGTCGCAAATTTTAATTACGCCAGGGATTGCATTTCTATAGTAAATTATTCAAAAAATAATTTTTTACTGTCGCAAATTTTAATTACGCCAGGGATTGCCTTTTCTATAGTAAATTTTGCAAAAACTAATTGTTTAGTGTCGCAAATTTTAATTACGCCAGGGATTGCATTTTCTATAGTAAATTTTGCAAAAAATTATTGTTTAGTGTCGCAAATTTTAATTACGCCAGGGTTTGCCTTTTCTATAGTAAATTATTCAAAAATTCATTTTTTACTGTCTCAAATTTTAATTACGCCAGGGATTGCCTTTTCTATAGTAAATTTTGCAAAAAATAATTGTTTAGTGTCGCAAATTTTAATTACGCCAGGGATTGCCTTTTCTATAGTAAATTATTCAAGAAATAATTTTATACTGTCTCAAATTTTAATTACGCCAGGGATTGCCTTTTCTATAGTAAATTATTCAAAAATTCATTTTTTACTGTCTCAAATTTTAATTACGCCAGGGATTGCCTTTTCTATAGTAAATTTTGCAAAAAATAATTGTTTAGTGTCGCAAATTTTAATTACGCCAGGGATTGCCTTTTCTATAGTAAATTATTCAAAAAATAATTTTTTACTGTCGCAAATTTTAAATACGCCAGGGATTGCCTTTTCTATAGTAAATTTTGCAAAAAATAATTTTTTCTGTCGCAAATTTTAAATACGCCAGGGATTGCCTTTTCTATAGTAAATTATTCAAAAAATAATTTTATACTGTCGCAAATTTTAATTATGCCAGGGATTGCCTTTTCTATAGTAAATTATTCAAAAAATAATTTTTTACTGTCGCAAATTTTAATTACGCCAGGGATTGCCTTTTCTATAGTAAATTATTCAAAAATTCATTTTTTACTGTCTCAAATTTTAATTACGCCAGGGATTGCCTTTTCTATAGTAAATTATTCAAAAATTCATTTTTTCTGTCACAAATTTTAATTACGCCAGGGATTGCCTTTTATATAGTAAATTATTCAAAAATTCATTTTTTACTGTCTCAAATTTTAATTACGCCAGGGATTGCCTTTTCTATAGTAAATTATTCAAAAATTCATTTTTTCTGTCACAAATTTTAATTACGCCAGGGATTGCCTTTTATATAGTAAATTATTCAAAAAATAATTTTATACTGTCTCGAATTTTAATTACGCCAGGGATTGCCTTTTCTATAGTAAATTATTCAAAAATTCATTTTTTACTGTCTCAAATTTTAATTACGCCAGGGATTGCCTTTTCTATAGTAAATTTTGCAAAAAATAATTGTTTAGTGTCGCAAATTTTAATTACGCCAGGGATTGCCTTTTCTATAGTAAATTATTCAAAAAATAATTTTATACTGTCTCGAATTTTAATTACGCCAGGGATTGCCTTTTCTATAGTAAATTATTCAAAAATTCATTTTTTACTGTCTCAAATTTTAATTACGTCAGGGATTGCCTTTTCTATAGTAAATTTTGCAAAAAATAATTGTTTAGTGTCGCAAATTTTAATTACGCCAGGTATTGCCTTTTCTATAGTAAATTATTCAAAAAATAATTTTTTACTGTCGCAAATTTTAATTACGCCAGGGATTGCCTTTTCTATAGTAAATTTTGCAAAAACTAATTGTTTAGTGTCGCAAATTTTAATTACGCCAGGGATTGCATTTTCTATAGTAAATTATTCAAAAAATAATTTTATACTGTCTCAAATTTTAATTACGCCAGGGATTGCCTTTTCTATAGTAAATTTTGCAAAAAATAATTGTTTAGTGTCGCAAATTTTAATTACGCCAGGGATTGCCTTTTCTATAGTAAATTTTGCAAAAAATAATTGTTTAGTGTCGCAAATTTTAATTACGCCAGGGATTGCCTTTTCTATAGTAAATTATTCAAAAATTCATTTTTTACTGTCTCAAATTTTAATTACGCCATGGATTGCCTTTTCTATAGTAAATTATTCAAAAAAATAATTTTATACTGTCTCAAATTTTAATTACGCCAGGGATTGCCTTTTCTATAGTAAATTATTCAAAAAATAATTGTTTAGTGTCGCACATTTTAATTACGCCAGGGATTGCCTTTGCTATAGTAAATTTTTCAAAAAATAATTTTATACTGTCGCAAATTTTAAATACGTCAGGGATTGCCTTTTCTATAGTAAATTATTCAAAAAATAATTGTTTAGTGTCGCAAATTTTAATTACGCCAGGGATTGCCTTTTCTATAGTAAATTATTCAAAAATTCATTTTTTACTGTCTCAAATTTTAATTACGCCAGGGATTGCCTTTTCTATAGTAAATTTTGCAAAAACTAATTGTTGAGTGTCGCAAATTTTAATTACGCCAGGGATTGCATTTCTATAGTAAATTATTCAAAAAATAATTTTTTACTGTCGCAAATTTTAATTACGCCAGGGATTGCCTTTTCTATAGTAAATTTTGCAAAAACTAATTGTTTAGTGTCGCAAATTTTAATTACGCCAGGGATTGCATTTTCTATAGTAAATTTTGCAAAAAATTATTGTTTAGTGTCGCAAATTTTAATTACGCCAGGGTTTGCCTTTTCTATAGTAAATTATTCAAAAATTCATTTTTTACTGTCTCAAATTTTAATTACGCCAGGGATTGCCTTTTCTATAGTAAATTTTGCAAAAAATAATTGTTTAGTGTCGCAAATTTTAATTACGCCAGGGATTGCCTTTTCTATAGTAAATTATTCAAGAAATAATTTTATACTGTCTCAAATTTTAATTACGCCAGGGATTGCCTTTTCTATAGTAAATTATTCAAAAATTCATTTTTTACTGTCTCAAATTTTAATTACGCCAGGGATTGCCTTTTCTATAGTAAATTTTGCAAAAAATAATTGTTTAGTGTCGCAAATTTTAAATACGCCAGGGATTGCCTTTTCTATAGTAAATTATTCAAAAAATAATTTTTTACTGTCGCAAATTTTAAATACGCCAGGGATTGCCTTTTCTATAGTAAATTTTGCAAAAAATAATTTTTTCTGTCGCAAATTTTAAATACACCAGGGATTGCCTTTTCTATAGTAAATTATTCAAAAAATAATTTTATACTGTCGCAAATTTTAATTATGCCAGGGATTGCCTTTTCTATAGTAAATTATTCAAAAAATAATTTTTTACTGTCGCAAATTTTAATTACGCCAGGGATTGCCTTTTCTATAGTAAATTATTCAAAAATTCATTTTTTACTGTCTCAAATTTTAATTACGCCAGGGATTGCCTTTTCTATAGTAAATTATTCAAAAATTCATTTTTTCTGTCACAAATTTTAATTACGCCAGGGATTGCCTTTTATATAGTAAATTATTCAAAAAATAATTTTCTACTGTCTCAAATTTTGATTACGCCAGGGATTGCCTTTTCTATAGTAAATTTTGCAAAAAATAATTGTTTAGTTTCGCAAATTTTAATTACGCCAGGGATTGCCTTTTCTATAGTAAATTATTCAAAAAATAATTTTTTACTGTCTCAAATTTTAATTACGCCGGGGATTGCCTTTTCTATAGTAAAATATTCAAAAATTCATTTTTTACTGTCTCAAATTTTAATTACGCCAGGGATTGCCTTTTCTATAGTAAATTTTGCAAAAAATAATTTTTTACTGTTTCAAATTTTAAATACGCCAGGGATTTCCTTTTCTATAGTAAATTATTCAAAAATTCATTTTTTACTGTCTCATATTTTAATTACGCCAGGGATTGCCTTTTCTATAGTAAATTTTGCAAAAAATAATTGTTTAGTGTCGCAAATTTTAATTACGCCAGGGATTGCCTCTTCTATAGTAAATTATTCAAAAAATAATTTTATACTGTCTCAAATTTTAATTACGCCAGGGATTGCCTTTTTTATAGTAAATTACTCAAAAATTCATTTTTTACTGTCTCAAATTTTAATTACGCCAGGGATTGCCTTTTCTATAGTAAATTTTGCAAAAAATAATTGTTTAGTGTCGCAAATTTTAATTACGCCAGGGATTGCCTTTTCTATAGTAAATTATTCAAAAAATAATTTTTTACTGTCGCAAATTTTAAATACGCCAGGGATTGCCTTTTCTATAGTAAATTTTGCAAAAAATAATTTTTTCTGTCGCAAATTTTAAATACGCCAGGGATTGCCTTTTCTATAGTAAATTATTCAAAAAATAATTTTATACTGTCTCAAATTTTAATTACGCCAGGGATTGCCTTTTCTATAGTAAATTATTCAAAAAATTTTTTTTACTGTCTCAAATTTTAATTACGCCAGGGATTGCCTTTTCTATAGTAAATTTTGCAAAAAATAATTGTTTAGTGTCGCAAATTTTAATGACGCCACGGATTGCCTTTTCTATAGTAAATTATTCAAAAATTCATTTTTTACTCTCTCAAATTTTAATTACGCCAGGGATTGCCTTTTCTATAGTAAATTTTGCAAAAAATAATTGTTTAGTGTCGCAAATTTTAATTACGCCAGGGATTGCCTTTTCTATAGTAAATTATTCAAAAAATAATTTTTTACTGTCGCAAATTTTAAATACGCCAGGGATTGCCTTTTCTATAGTAAATTTTGCAAAAAATAATTTTTTCTGTCGCAAATTTTAAATACGCCATAGATTGCCTTTTCTATAGTAAATTATTCAAAAAATAATTTTATACTGTCACAAATTTTAAATACGCCAGGGATTGCCTTTTCTATAGTAAATTATTCAAAAAATAATTTTTTTCTGTCGCAAATTTTAACTACGCCAGGGATTGCCTTTTCTATAGTAAATTTTGCAAAAATTCATTTTTTACTGTCTCAAATTTTAATTACGTCAGGGATTGCCTTTTCTATAGTAAATTATTCAAAAATTAATTTTTTTCTGTCGCAAATTTTAATTACGCCAGGGATTGCCTTTTCTATAGTAAATTATTCAAAAAATAATTTTATACTGTCTCAAATTTTAATTACGCCAGGGATTGCCTTTTCTATAGTAAATTATTCAAAAATTCATTTTTTACTGTCTCAAATTTTAATTACGCCAGGTATTGCCTTTTCTATAGTAAATTTTGCAAAAAATAATTGTTTAGTGTCGCAAATTTTAATTACGCCAGGGATTGCCTTTTCTATAGTAAATTATTCAAAAAATAATTTTTTACTGTCGCAAATTTTAAATACGCCAGGGATTGCCTTTTCTATAGTAAATTTTGCAAAAAATAATTTTTTCTGTCGCAAATTTTAAATACGCCAGGGATCGCCTTTTCTATAGTAAATTATTCAAAAATTAATTTTTTTCTGTCGCAAATTTTAATTACGCCAGGGATTGCCTTTTCTATAGCAAATTATTCAAAAAATAATTTTTTACTGTCTCAAATTTTAATTACGCCAGGGATTGCCCTTTCTATAGTAAATTATTCAAAAATTAATTTTTTTCTGTCGCAAATTTTAATTACGCCAGGGATTGCCTTTTCTATAGTAAATTATTCAAAAATTCATTTTTTACTGTCTCAAATTTTAATTACGTCAGGGATTGCCTTTTCTATAGTAAATTATTCAAAAAATAATTTTATACTGTCTCAAATTTTAATTACGCCAGGGATTGCCTTTTCTATAGTAAATTATTAAAAAAATAATTGTTTAGTGTCGCAAATTTTAATTACGCCAGGGATTGCCTTTTCTATAGTAAATTTTTCAAAAAATAATTTTATACTGTCGCAAATTTTAAATACGCCAGGGATTGCCTTTTCTATAGTAAATTATTCAAAAATTAATTTTTTTCTGTCGCAAATTTTAATTACGCCAGGTATTGCCTTTTCTATAGTAAATTATTCAAAAATTCATTTTTTACTGTCTCAAATTTTAATTACGCCAGGGATTGCCTTTTCTATAGTAAATTTTGCAAAAAATAATTGTTTAGTGTCGCAAATTTTAATTACGCCAGGGATTGCCTTTTCTATAGTAAATTATTCAAAAAATAATTTTATACTGTCTCAAATTTTAATTACGCCAGGGATTGCCTTTTCTATAGTAAATTATTCAAAAATTCATTTTTTACTGTCTCAAATTTTAATTACGCCAGGGATTGCGTTTTCTATAGTAAATTTTGCAAAAAATAATTGTTTAGTGTCGCAAATTTTAATAACGCCAGGGGATTGCCTTTTCTATAGTAAATTTTGCAAAAAATAATTGTTTAGTGTCGCAAATTTTAATTACGCCAGAGATTGCCTTTTCTATAGTAAATTATTCAAAAAATAATTTTTTACTGTCGCAAATTTTAAATACGCCAGGGATTGCCTTTTCTATAGTAAATTTTGCAAAAAATAATTTTTTCTGTCGCAAATTTTAAATACGCCAGGGATTGCCTTTTCTATAGTAAATTATTCAAAAAATAATTTTATACTGTCTCAAATTTTAATTACGCCAGGGATTGCCTTTTCTATAGTAAATTATTCAAAAATTTTTTTTTACTGTCTCAAATTTTAATTACGCCAGGGATTGCCTTTTCTATAGTAAATTTTGCAAAAAATAATTGTTTAGTGTCGCAAATTTTAATGACGCCACGGATTGCCTTTTCTATAGTAAATTATTCAAAAAATAATTTTTTACTCTCTCAATTTTTAATTACGCCAGGGATTGCCTTTTCTATAGTAAATTTTGCAAAAAATAATTGTTTAGTGTCGCAAATTTTAATTACGCCAGGGATTGTCTTTTCTATAGTAAATTATTCAAAAAATAATTTTTTACTGTCGCAAATTTTAAATACGCCAGGGATTGCCTTTTCTATAGTAAATTTTGCAAAAAATAATTTTTTCTGTCGCAAATTTTAAATACGCCAGAGATTGCCTTTTCTATAGTAAATTATTCAAAAAATAATTTTATACTGTCGCAAATTTTAAATACGCCAGGGATTGCCTTTTCTATAGTAAATTATTCAAGAAATAATTTTTTTCTGTCGCAAATTTTAATTACGCCAGGAATTGCCTTTTCTATTGTAAATTTTGCAAAAATTCATTTTTTACTGTCTCAAATTTTAATTACGTCAGGGATTGCCTTTTCTATAGTAAATTATTCAAAAATTAATTTTTTTCTGTCGCAAATTTTAATTACGCCAGGGATTGCCTTTTCTATAGTAAATTATTCAAAAAATAATTTTATACTGTCTCAAATTTTAATTACGCCAGGGATTGCCTTTTCTATAGTAAATTATTCAAAAATTCATTTTTTACTGTCTCAAATTTTAATTACGCCAGGTATTGCCTTTTCTATAGTAAATTTTGCAAAAAATAATTGTTTAGTGTCGCAAATTTTAATTACGCCAGGGATTGCCTTTTCTATAGTAAATTATTCAAAAAATAATTTTTTACTGTCGCAAATTTTTAATACGCCAGGGATTGCCTTTTCTGTAGTAAATTTTGCAAAAAATAATTTTTTCTGTCGCAAATTTTAAATACGCCAGGGATTGCCTTTTCTATAGTAAATTATTCAAAAAATAATTTTATACTGTCTCAAATTTTAATTACGCCAGGGATTGCCTTTTCTATAGTAAATTATTCAAAAATTTTTTTTTACTGTCTCAAATTTTAATTACGCCAGGGATTGCCTTTTCTATAGTAAATTTTGCAAAAAATAATTGTTTAGTGTCGCAAATTTTAATGACGCCACGGATTGCCTTTTCTATAGTAAATTATTCAAAAAATAATTTTTTACTCTCTCAAATTTTAATTACGCCAGGGATTGCCTTTTCTATAGTAAATTTTGCAAAAAATAATTGTTTAGTGTCGCAAATTTTAATTACGCCAGGGATTGCCTTTTCTATAGTAAATTATTCAAAAAATAATTTTTTACTGTCGCAAATTTTAAATACGCCAGGGATTGCCTTTTCTATAGTAAATTTTGCAAAAAATAATTTTTTCTGTCGCAAATTTTAAATACGCCAGAGATTGCCTTTTCTATAGTAAATTATTCAAAAAATAATTTTATACTGTCGCAAATTTTAAATACGCCAGGGATTGCCTTTTCTATAGTAAATTATTCAAAAAATAATTTTTTTCTGTCGCAAATTTTAACTACGCCAGGGATTGCCTTTTCTATAGTAAATTTTGCAAAAATTCATTTTTTACTGTCTCAAATTTTAATTACGTCAGGGATTGCCTTTTCTATAGTAAATTATTCAAAAATTAATTTTTTTCTGTCGCAAATTTTAATTACGCCAGGGATTGACTTTTCTATAGTAAATTATTCAAAAAATAATTTATACTGTCTCAAATTTTAATTACGCCAGGGATTGCCTTTTCTATAGTAAAATATTCAAAAATTCATTTTTTACTGTCTCAAATTTTAATTACGCCAGGTATTGCCTTTTCTATAGTAAATTTTGCAAAAAATAATTGTTTAGTGTCGCAAATTTTAATTACGCCAGGGATTGCCTTTTTCTATAGTAAATTATTCAAAAAATAATTTTTTACTGTCGCAAATTTTAAATACGCCAGGGATTGCCTTTTCTATAGTAAATTTTGCAAAAAATTATTTTTTCTGTCGCAAATTTTAAATACGCCAGGGATTGCCTTTTCTATAGTAAATTATTCAAAAAATAATTTTATACTGTCGCAAATTTTAATTACGCCAGGGATTGCCTTTTCTATAGTAAGATTATTCAAAAATTAATTTTTTTCTGTCGCAAATTTTAATTACGCCAGGATTGCCTTTTCTATAGTAAATTATTCAAAAAATAATTTTTTACTGTCTCAAATTTTAATTACGCCAGGGATTGCCTTTTCTATAGTAAATTATTCAAAAATTAATTTTTTTCTGTCGCAAATTTTAATTACGCCAGGGATTGCCTTTTCTATAGTAAATTATTCAAAAATTCATTTTTTACTGTCTCAAATTTTAATTACGTCAGGGATTGCCTTTTCTATAGTAAATTATTCAAAAAATAATTTTATACTGTCTCAAATTTTAATTACGCCATTGATTGCCTTTTTCTATAGTAAATTATTCAAAAAATAATTGTTTAGTGTCGCAAATTTTAATTACGCCAGGGATTGCCTTTTCTATAGTAAATTTTTAAAAAATAATTTTATACTGTCGCAAATTTTAAATACGCCAGGGATTGCCTTTCTATAGTAAATTATTCAAAAATTAATTTTTTTCTGTCGCAAATTTTAATTACGCCAGGTATTGTCTTTCTATAGTAAATTATTCAAAATTCATTTTTACTGTCTCAAATTTTAATTACGCCAGGGATTGCCTTTTCTATAGTAAATTTTGCAAAAAAATAATTGTTTAGTGTCGCAAATTTTAATTACGCCAGGGGATTGCCTTTTCTATAGTAAATTATTCAAAAAATAATTTTATACTGTCTCAAATTTTAATTACGCCAGGGATTGCCTTTTCTATAGTAAATTATTCAAAATTCGTTTTTTACTGTCTCAAATTTTAATTACGCCAGGGATTGCGTTTTCTATAGTAAATTTTTGCAAAAAATAATTGTTTAGTGTCGCAAATTTTAATTACGCCAGGGATTGCCTTTTCTATAGTAAATTTTGCAAAAAATAATTGTTTAGTGTCGCAAATTTTAATTACGCCAGGGATTGCCTTTTCTATAGTAAATTATTCAAAAAATAATTTTTTACTGTCGCAAATTTTAAATAAGCCAGGGATTGCCTTTTCTATAGTAAATTTTGCAAAAAATAATTTTTTCTGTCGCAAATTTTAAATACGCCAGGGATTGCCTTTTCTATAGTAAATTATTCAAAAAATAATTTTAAAATTGTCTCAAAATTTTAATTACGCCAGGGATTGCCTTTTCTATAGTAAAATTATTCAAAAATTTTTTTTTACTGTCTCAAATTTTAATTACGCCAGGGATTGCCTTTTCTATAATTTTGCAAAAAATAATTGTTTAGTGTCGCAAATTTTAATTACGCCAGGGATTGCCTTTTCTATTAGTAAATTATTCAAAAATTAATTTTTTTCTGTCGCAAATTTTAATTACGCCAGGGATTGCCTTTTCTATAGTAAATTACTCAAAAATTCATTTTTTACTGTCTCAAATTTTAATTACGTCAGGGATTGCCTTTTCTATAGTAAATTATTCAAAAAATAATTTTATACTTTCTCAAATTTTAATTACGCCAGGGATTGCCTTTTCTATAGTAAATTATTCAAAAAATAAGTTTTTTCTGTCGCAAATTTTAATTACGCCAGGTATTGCCTTTTCTATAGTAAATTATTCAAAAATTCATTTTTTACTGTCTCAAATTTTAATTACGCCAGGGATTGCCTTTTCTATAGTAAATTTTGCAAAAAATAATTGTTTTAGTGTCGCAAATTTTAATTACGCCATGGATTGCCTTTTCTATAGTAAATTATTCAAAATATAATTTTATACTGTCTCAAATTTTAATTACCGCAGGGATTGCCTTTTCTATAGTAAATTTTGCAAAAAATAATTGTTTAGTGTCCGCAAATTTTAATTACGCCAGGGATTGCGTTTTCTATAGTAAATTTTGCAAAAAATAATTGTTTTAGTGTCGCAAATTTTAATTACGCCAGGGATTGCCTTTTCTATAGTAAAATTATTCAAACAAATAATTTTTTACTGTCGCAAATTTTAAATACGCCAGGGATTGCCTTTTCTATAGTAAATTTTGCAAAAAATTATTTTTTCTGTCGCAAATCTTAAATACGCCAGGGATTGCCTTTTCTATAGTAAATTATTCAAAAATAATTTTATACTGTCGCAAATTTTAATTACGCCAGGGATTGCCTTTTCTATAGTAAATTATTCTAAAATTAATTTTTTTTCTGTCGCAAATTTTAATTACGCCAGGGATTGCTCTTTTCTATAGTAAATTATTCAAAAAATAATTTTTTACTGTCTCAAATTTTAATTACGCCAGGGATTGCCTTTTCTATAGTAAATTATTCAAAAATTAATTTTTTTCTGTCGCAAATTTTAATTACGCCAGGGATTGCCTTTTCTATAGTAAATTATTCAAAAATTTCATTTTTTTACTGTCGCAAATTTTTAATTACGTCAGGGGATTGCCTTTTCTATAGTAAATTATTCAAAAAATAATTTTATACTGTCTCAAATTTTAATTACGCCAGGGATTGCCTTTTCTATAGTAAATTATTCAAAAAATAATTGTTTTAGTGTCGCAAATTTTAATTACGCCAGGGATTGCCTTTTCTATAGTAAAGTTTTTTCAAAAAATAATTTTATACTGTCGCAAATTTTAAATACGCCAGGTATTGCCTTTTCTATAGTAAATTATTCAAAAATTAATTTTTTTCTGTCGCAAATTTTAATTACGCCAGGTATTGTCTTTTCTATAGTAAATTATTCAAAAATTCATTTTTTACTGTCTCAAATTTTAATTACGCCAGGGATTGCCTTTTCTATAGTAAATTTTGCAAAAAATAATTGTTTAGTGTCGCAAATTTTAATTACGCCAGGGATTGCCTTTTCTATAGTAAATTATTCAAAAAATAATTTTATACTGTCTCAAATTTTAATTACGCCAGGGATTGCCTTTTCTATAGTAAATTATTCAAAAATTCATTTTTTACTGTCTCAAATTTTAATTACGCCAGGGATTGCGTTTTTCTATAGTAAATTTTGCAAAAAATAATTGTTTAGTGTCGCAAATTTTAATTACGCCAGGGATTGCCTTTTCTATAGTAAATTATTCATAAAATAATTTTTTTACTGTCGCAAATTTTAAATACGCCAGGGATTGCCTTTTCTATAGTAAATTTTGCAAAAAAATAATTTTTTCTGTCGCAAATTTTAGATACGCCAGGGATTGCCTTTTCTATAGTAAATTATTCAAAAAATAATTTTATACTGTCGCAAATTTTAATTACGCCAGGGATTGCCTTTTCTATAGTTAATTTTTCAAAAAATAATTTTATACTGTTGCAAATTTTAAATACGCCAGGGATTGCCTTTTCTATAGTAAATTTTGCAAAAAATAATTTTTTTCTGTCACAATTTTTAATTGCGCCAGGGATTGCCTTTCTATAGTAAATTATTCAAAAATTAATTTTTT
Source organism: Dioctria linearis (assembly GCA_963930735.1). Classification (NCBI taxonomy): domain Eukaryota; kingdom Metazoa; phylum Arthropoda; class Insecta; order Diptera; family Asilidae; genus Dioctria; species Dioctria linearis. The sequence goes on along the minus strand of CAWVNZ010000873.1, from coordinate 14,474 downwards.
TCTGTCGCAAATTTTAATTACGCCAGGGGATTGCCTTTTCTATAGTAAATTTTGCAAAAAATAATTGTTTAGTGTCGCAAATTTTAATTACGCCAGGGATTGCCTTTTCTATAGTAAATTATTCAAAAAATAATTTTATACTGTCTCAATTTTAATTACGCCAGGGATTGCCTTTTCTATAGTAAATTATTCAAAAATTCATTTTTTACTGTCTCAAATTTTAATTACGCCAGGGATTGCGTTTTCTATAGTAAATTTTGCAAAAAATAATTGTTTAGTGTCGCAAATTTTAATTACGCCAGGGATTGCCTTTTCTATAGTAAATTATTCAAAAATTAATTTTTTTTCTGTCGCAAATTTTAATTACGCCAGGGATTGCTTTTTCTATAGTAAATTACTCAAAAAATTCATTTTTTACTGTCTCAAATTTTAATTACGTCAGGGATTGCCTTTACTATAGTAAATTATTCAAAAAAATAATTTTATACTTTCTCAAATTTTAATTACGCCAGGGATTGCCTTTTATTTAGTAAATTTATTCAAAAAATAATTGTTTAGTGTCGCTTACGCCAGGATTGCCTTTCTCTATAGTAAATTTTTCAAAAAATAATTTTAATACTGTCGCAAATTTTAAATACGCCAGGGATTGCCTTTTTTCTATAGTAAATTATTCAAAAATTAATTTTTTTCTGTCGCAAATTTTAATTACGCCAGGTATTGCCTTTTCTATAGTAAATTATTCAAAAATTCATTTTTTACTGTCTCAAATTTTAATTACGCCAGGGTTTGCCTTTTCTATAGTAAATTTTGCAAAAAATAATTGTTTAGTGTCGCAAATTTTAATTACGCCATGGATTGCCTTTTCTATAGTAAATTATTCAAAATATAATTTTATACTGTCTCAAATTTTAATTACGCCAGGGATTGCCTTTTCTATAGTAGATTATTCAAAAATTCATTTTTTACTGTCTCAAATTTTAATTACGCCAGGGATTGCGTTTTCTATAGTAAATTTTGCAAAAAATAATTGTTTAGTGTCGCAAATTTTAATTACGCCAGGGATTGCCTTTTCTATAGTAAATTATTCAAAAAATAATTTTTTACTGTCGCAAATTTTAAATACGCCAGGGATTGCCTTTTTTATAGTAAATTTTGCAAAAAATAATTTTTTCTGTCGCAAATTTTAGATACTCCAGGGATTGCCTTTTCTATAGTAAATTATTCAAAAAATAATTTTATACTGTCGCAAATTTTAATTACGCCAGGGATTGCCTTTTCTATAGTAAATTTTTCAAAAAATAATTTTATACTGTTGCAAATTTTAAATACGCCAGGGATTGCCTTTTCTATAGTAAATTTTGCAAAAAATAATTTTTTCTGTCACAAATTTTAATTACGCCAGGGATTGCCTTTTCTATAGTAAATTATTCAAAAATTAATTTTTAATACTGTCGCAAATTTTAATTACGCCAGGGATTGCCTTTTCTATAGTAAATTATTCAAAAATTAATTTTTTTCTGTCGCACATTTTAATTACGCCAGGGATTGCCTTTTCTATAGTAAATTATTCAAAAATTCATTTTTACTGTCTCAAATTTTAATTACGCCAGGGATTGCCTTTTCTATAGTAAATTTTGCAAAAAATAATTGTTTAGTGTCGCAAATTTTAATTACGCCAGGGATTGCCTTTTCTATAGTAAATTATTCAAAAATTCATTTTTTTACTGTCTCAAATTTTAATTACGCAAGGGATTGCCTTTTCTATAGTAAATTTTGCAAAAAATAATTGTTTAGTGTCGCAAATTTTAATTACGCCAGGGATTGCCTTTTCTATAGTAAATTATTCAAAAAATAATTTTATACTGTCTCAAATTTTAATTACGCCAGGGATTGCCTTTTCTATAGTAAATTATTCAAAAATTCATTTTTTACTGTCTCAAATTTTAATTACGCCAGGGATTGCCTTTTCTATAGTAAATTTTGCGAAAAATAATTGTTTAGTGTCGCAAATTTTAATTACGCCAGGGATTGCCTTTTCTATAGTAAATTATTCAACAAATAATTTTTTACTGTCGCAAATTTTAATTACGCCAGGGATTGCCTTTTCTATAGTAAATTATTCAAAAAATAATTGTTTAGTGTCGCAAATTTTAATTACGCCAGGGATTGCCTTTTCTATAGTAAATTATTCAAAAATTCATTTTTTACTGTCTCAAATTTTAATTACGCCAGGGATTGCCTTTTCTATAGTAAATTATTCAAAAATTCATTTTATACTGTCGCAAATTTTAATTACGCCAGGGATTGCCTTTTCTATAGTAAATTATTCAAAAAATAATTGTTTAGTGTCGCAAATTTTAATTACGCCAGGGATTGCCTTTTCTTTAGTAAATTATTCAAAAATTCATTTTTTACTGTCTCAAATTTTAATTACGCCAGGGATTGCCTTTTCTATAGTAAATTATTCAAAAAATAATTTTATACTATCGCAAATTTTAATTACGCCAGGGATTGCCTTTTCTATAGTAAATTATTCAAAAAATAATTTTATACTGTAGCAAATTTTAATTACGCCAGGGATTGCCTTTTCTATAGTAAATTATTCAAAAAATAATTGTTTAGTGTCGCAAATTTTAATTACGCCAGGGATTGCCTTTTCTATAGTAAATTATTCAAAAATTCATTTTTTACTGTCTCAAATTTTAATTACGCCAGGGATTGCCTTTTCTATAGTAAATTATTCAAAAATTCATTTTATACTGTCGCAAATTTTAATTACGCCAGGGATTGCCTTTTCTATAGTAAATTATTCAAAAACTAATTGTTTAGTCTCGAAAATTTTAATTAGGCCAGGGATTGCCTTTTCTATAGTAAATTATTCAAAAATTCATTTTTTACTGTCTCAAATTTTAATTACGCCAGGGATTGCCTTTTCTATAGTAAATTATTCAAAAAATAATTTTTTACTGTCGCAAGTTTTAATTACGCCAGGGATTGCCTTTTCTATAGTAAATTATTCAAAAAATAATTTTATACTGTCGCAAATTTTAAATACGCCAGGGATTGCCTTTTCTATAGTTAATTTTTCAAAAAACAATTTTATACTGTTGCAAATGTTAAATACGCCAGGGATTGCCTTTTCTATAGTAAATTTTGCAAAAAATAATTTTTTCTGTCACAAATTTTAATTGCGCCAGGGATTGCCTTTTCTATAGTAAATTATTCAAAAATTAATTTTTTTCTGTCGCAAATTTTAATTACGCCAGGGATTGCCTTTTCTATAGTAAATTATTCAAAAATTAATTTTTTTCTGTCGCAAATTTTAATTACGCCAGGGATTGCCTTTTCTATAGTAAATTATTCAAAAATTCATTTTTTACTGTCTCAAATTTTAATTACGCCAGGGATTGCCTTTTCTATAGTAAATTATTCAAAAAATAATTTTATACTGTCGCAAATTTTAATTACGCCAGGGATTGCCTTTTCTATAGTAAATTTTGCAAAAAATAATTGCTTAGTGTCGCAAATTTTAATTACGCCAGGGATTGCCTTTTCTATAGTAAATTATTCAAAAAATAATTTTTTCTGTCACAAATTTTAATTACGCCAGGGATTGCCTTTTCTATAGTAAATTATTCAAAAAATAATTTTTTACTGTCGCAAGTTTTAATTACGCCAGGGATTGCCTTTTCTATAGTAAATTATTCAAAAAATAATTTTATACTGTCGCAAATTTTAAATACGCCAGGGATTGCCTTTTCTATAGTTAATTTTTCAAAAAACAATTTTATACTGTTGCAAATGTTAAATACGCCAGGGATTGCCTTTTCTATAGTAAATTTTGCAAAAAATAATTTTTTCTGTCACAAATTTTAATTGCGCCAGGGATTGCCTTTTCTATAGTAAATTATTCAAAAATTAATTTTTTTCTGTCGCAAATTTTAATTACGCCAGGGATTGCCTTTTCTATAGTAAATTATTCAAAAATTAATTTTTTTCTGTCGCAAATTTTAATTACGCCAGGGATTGCCTTTTCTATAGTAAATTATTCAAAAATTCATTTTTTACTGTCTCAAATTTTAATTACGCCAGGGATTGCCTTTTCTATAGTAAATTATTCAAAAAATAATTTTATACTGTCGCAAATTTTAATTACGCCAGGGATTGCCTTTTCTATAGTAAATTTTGCAAAAAATAATTGCTTAGTGTCGCAAATTTTAATTACGCCAGGGATTGCCTTTTCTATAGTAAATTATTCAAAAATTAATTTTTTTCTGTCGCAAATTTTAATTACGCCAGGGATTGCCTTTTCTATAGTAAATTATTCAAAAATTCATTTTTTACTGTCTCAAATTTTAATTACGCCAGGGATTGCTTTTTCTATAGTAAATTATTCAAAAATTAATTTTTTTCTGTCGCAAATTTTAATTACGCCAGGGATTGCCTTTTCTATAGTAAATTATTCAAAAATTCATTTTTTACTGTCTCAAATTTTAATTACGCCAGGGATTGCCTTTTCTATAGTAAATTTTGCAAAAAATAATTGTTTAGTGTCGCAAATTTTAATTACGCCAGGGATTGCCTTTTCTATAGTAAATTATTCAAAAAATAATTTTATACTGTCTCAAATTTTAATTACGCCAGGGATTGCCTTTTCTATAGTAAATTATTCAAAAATTCATTTTTTACTGTCTCAAATTTTAATTACGCCAGGGATTGCGTTTTCTATAGTAAATTTTGCAAAAAATAATTGTTTAGTGTCGCAAATTTTAATTACGCCAGGGATTGCCTTTTCTATAGTAAATTATTCAAAAATTAATTTTTTTCTGTCGCAAATTTTAATTACGCCAGGGATTGCCTTTTCTATAGTAAATTACTCACAAATTCATTTTTTACTGTCTCAAATTTTAATTACGTCAGGGATTGCCTTTTCTATAGTAAATTATTCAAAAAATAATTTTATACTTTCTCAAATTTTAATTACGCCAGGGATTGCCTTTTCTATAGTAAATTATTCAAAAAATAATTGTTTAGTGTCGCAAATTTTAATTACGCCAGGGATTGCCTTTTCTATAGTAAATTTTTCAAAAAATAATTTTATACTGTCGCAAATTTTAAATACGCCAGGGATTGCCTTTTCTATAGTAAATTATTCAAAAATTAATTTTTTTCTGTCGCAAGTTTTAATTACGCCAGGTATTGCCTTTTCTATAGTAAATTATTCAAAAATTCATTTTTTACTGTCTCAAATTTTAATTACGCCAGGGATTGCCTTTTCTATAGTAAATTTTGCAAAAAATAATTGCTTAGTGTCGCAAATTTTAATTACGCCAGGGATTGCCTTTTCTATAGTAAATTATTCAAAAATTAATTTTTTTCTGTCGCAAATTTTAATTACGCCAGGGATTGCCTTTTCTATAGTAAATTATTCAAAAATTCATTTTTTACTGTCTCAAATTTTAATTACGCCAGGGATTGCTTTTTCTATAGTAAATTATTCAAAAATTAATTTTTTTCTGTCGCAAATTTTAATTACGCCAGGGATTGCCTTTTCTATAGTAAATTATTCAAAAATTCATTTTTTACTGTCTCAAATTTTAATTACGCCAGGGATTGCCTTTTCTATAGTAAATTTTGCAAAAAATAATTGTTTAGTGTCGCAAATTTTAATTACGCCAGGGATTGCCTTTTCTATAGTAAATTATTCAAAAAATAATTTTATACTGTCTCAAATTTTAATTACGCCAGGGATTGCCTTTTCTATAGTAAATTATTCAAAAATTCATTTTTTACTGTCTCAAATTTTAATTACGCCAGGGATTGCGTTTTCTATAGTAAATTTTGCAAAAAATAATTGTTTAGTGTCGCAAATTTTAATTACGCCAGGGATTGCCTTTTCTATAGTAAATTATTCAAAAATTAATTTTTTTCTGTCGCAAATTTTAATTACGCCAGGGATTGCCTTTTCTATAGTAAATTACTCACAAATTCATTTTTTACTGTCTCAAATTTTAATTACGTCAGGGATTGCCTTTTCTATAGTAAATTATTCAAAAAATAATTTTATACTTTCTCAAATTTTAATTACGCCAGGGATTGCCTTTTCTATAGTAAATTATTCAAAAAATAATTGTTTAGTGTCGCAAATTTTAATTACGCCAGGGATTGCCTTTTCTATAGTAAATTTTTCAAAAAATAATTTTATACTGTCGCAAATTTTAAATACGCCAGGGATTGCCTTTTCTATAGTAAATTATTCAAAAATTAATTTTTTTCTGTCGCAAGTTTTAATTACGCCAGGTATTGCCTTTTCTATAGTAAATTATTCAAAAATTCATTTTTTACTGTCTCAAATTTTAATTACGCCAGGGATTGCCTTTTCTATAGTAAATTTTGCAAAAAATAATTGTTTAGTGTCGCAAATTTTAATTACGCCATGGATTGCCTTTTCTATAGTAAATTATTCAAAATATAATTTTATACTGTCTCAAATTTTAATTACGCCAGGGATTGCCTTTTCTATAGTAAATTATTCAAAAATTCATTTTTTACTGTCTCAAATTTTAATTACGCCAGGGATTGCGTTTTCTATAGTAAATTTTGCAAAAAATAATTGTTTAGTGTCGCAAATTTTAATTACGCCAGGGATTGCCTTTTCTATAGTAAATTATTCAAAAAATAATTTTTTACTGTCGCAAATTTTAAATACGCCAGGGATTGCCTTTTCTATAGTAAATTTTGCAAAAAATAATTTTTTCTGTCGCATATTTTAGATACTCCAGGGATTGCCTTTTCTATAGTAAATTATTCAAAAAATAATTTTATACTGTCGCAAATTTTAATTACGCCAGGGATTGCCTTTTCTATAGTAAATTTTTCAAAAAATAATTTTATACTGTTGCAAATTTTAAATACGCCAGGGATTGCCTTTTCTATAGTAAATTTTGCAAAAAATAATTTTTTCTGTCACAAATTTTAATTACGCCAGGGATTGCCTTTTCTATAGTAAATTATTCAAAAATTAATTTTTTTCTGTCGCAAATTTTAATTACGCCAGGGATTGCCTTTTCTATAGTAAATTATTCAAAAATTAATTTTTTTCTGTCGCAAATTTTAATTACGCCAGGGATTGCCTTTTCTATAGTAAATTATTCAAAAATTCATTTTTTACTGTCTCAAATTTTAATTACGCCAGGGATTGCCTTTTCTATAGTAAATTATTCAAAAAATAATTTTATACTGTCGCAAATTTTAATTACGCCAGGGATTGCCTTTTCTATAGTAAATTTTGCAAAAAATAATTGCTTAGTGTCGCAAATTTTAATTATGCCAGGGATTGCCTTTTCTATAGTAAATTATTCAAAAATTAATTTTTTTCTGTCGCAAATTTTAATTACGCCAGGGATTGCCTTTTCTATAGTTAATTATTCAAAAATTCATTTTTTACTGTCTCAAATTTTAATTACGCCAGGGATTGCCTTTTCTATAGTAAATTATTCAAAAATTAATTTTTTTCTGTCTCAAATTTTAATTACGCCAGGGATTGCCTTTTCTATAGTAAATTATTCAAAAATTAATTTTTTTCTGTCGCAAATTTTAATTCCGCCAGGGATTGCCTTTTCTATAGCAAATTATTCAAAAATTCATTTTTTACTGTCTCAAATTTTAATTACGCCAGGGATTGCCTTTTCTATAGTAAATTATTCAAAAATTCATTTTTTACTGTCTCAAATTTTAATTAATCCAGGGATTGCCTTTTCTATAGTAAATTATTCAAAAATTAATTTTTTTCTGTCGCAAATTTTAATTACGCCAGGGATTGCCTTTTCTATAGTAAATTATTCAAAAATAATTTTATACTGTCTCAAATTTTAATTACGCCAGGTATTGCCTTTTCTATAGTAAATTATTCAAAAATTCATTTTTTACTGTCTCAAATTTTAATTACGCCAGGGATTGCCTTTTCTATAGTAAATTTTGCAAAAAATAATTGTTTAGTGTCGCAAATTTTAATTACGCCAGGGATTGCCTTTTCTATAGTAAATTATTCAAAAATTCATTTTTTACTGTCTCAAATTTTAATTACGCCAGGGATTGCGTTTTCTATAGTAAATTTTGCAAAAAATAATTGTTTAGTGTCGCAAATTTTAATTACGCCAGGGATTGCCTTTTCTATAGTAAATTATTCAAAAAATAATTTTTTACTGTCGCAAATTTTAAATACGCCAGGGATTGCCTTTTCTATAGTAAATTTTGCACAAAATAATTTTTTCTGTCGCAAATTTTAGATACGCCAGGGATTGCCTTTTCTATAGTAAATTATTCAAAAAATAATTTTATACTGTCGCAAATTTTAATTACGCCAGGGATTGCCTTTTCTATAGTAAATTTTTCAAAAAATAATTTTATACTGTTGCAAATTTTAAATACGCCAGGGATTGCCTTTTCTATAGTAAATTTTGCAAAAAATAATTTTTTCTGTCACAAATTTTAATTACGCCAGGGATTGCCTTTTCTATAGTAAATTATTCAAAAATTAATTTTTTTCTGTCGCAAATTTTAATTACGCCAGGGATTGCCTTTTCTATAGTAAATTATTCAAAAATTAATTTTTTTCTGTCGCAAATTTTAATTACGCCAGGGATTGCCTTTTCTATAGTAAATTATTCAATAATTCATTTTTTACTGTCTCAAATTTTAATTACGCCAGGGATTGCCTTTTCTATAGTAAATTATTCAAAAAATAATTTTATACTGTCGCAAATTTTAATTACGCCAGGGATTGCCTTTTCTATAGTAAATTTTGCAAAAAATAATTGCTTAGTGTCGCAAATTTTAATTACGCCAGGGATTGCCTTTTCTATAGTAAATTATTCAAAAATTAATTTTTTTCTGTCGCAAATTTTAATTACGCCAGGGATTGCCTTTTCTATAGTTAATTATTCAAAAATTCATTTTTTACTGTCTCAAATTTTAATTACGCCAGGGATTGCCTTTTCTATAGTAAATTATTCAAAAATTAATTTTTTTCTGTCTCAAATTTTAATTACGCCAGGGATTGCCTTTTCTATAGTAAATTATTCAAAAATTAATTTTTTTCTGTCGCAAATTTTAATTACGCCAGGGATTGCCTTTTCTATAGCAAATTATTCAAAAATTCATTTTTTACTGTTTCAAATTTTAATTACGCCAGGGATTGCCTTTTCTATAGTAAATTATTCAAAAATTCATTTTTTACTGTCTCAAATTTTAATTAATCCAGGGATTGCCTTTTCTATAGTAAATTATTCAAAAATTAATTTTTTTCTGTCGCAAATTTTAATTACGCCAGGGATTGCCTTTTCTATAGTAAATAATTCAAAAATTCATTTTTTACTGTCTCAAATTTTAATTACGCCAGGGATTGCCTTTTCTATAGTAAATTTTGCAAAAAATAATTGTTTAGTGTCGCAAATTTTAATTACGCCAGGGATTGCCTTTTCTATAGTAAATTATTCAAAAATTCATTTTTTACTGTCTCAAATTTTAATTACGCCAGGGATTGCCTTTTCTATAGTAAATTTTGCAAAAAATAATTGTTTAGTGTCGCAAATTTTAATTACGCCAGGGATTGCCTTTTCTATAGTAAATTATTCAGAAAATAATTTTATACTATCGCAAATTTTAATTACGCCAGGGATTGCCTTTTCTATAGTAAATTATTCAAAAAATAATTTTATACTGTCGCAAATTTTAATTACTCCAGGGATTGCCTTTTATATAGTAAATTATTCAAAAACTAATTGCTTAGTCTCGAAAATTTTAATTAGGCCAGGGATTGCCTTTTCTATAGTAAATTATTCAAAAATTCATTTTTTACTGTCTCAAATTTTAATTACGCCAGGGATTGCCTTTTCTATAGTAAATTATTCAAAAAATAATTTTTTACTGTCGCAAGTTTTAATTACGCCAGGGATTGCCTTTTCTATAGTAAATTATTCAAAAAATAATTTTATACTGTCGCAAATTTTAATTACGCCAGGGATTGCCTTTTCTATAGTAAATTATTCAAGAAATAATTGTTTAGTGTCGCAAATTTTAATTACGCCAGGGATTGCCTTTTCTATAGTAAATTTTGCAAAAAATAATTTTTTCTGTCGCAAATTTTACATACGCCAGGGATTGCCTTTTCTATAGTAAATTATTCAAAAAATAATTTTATACTGTCGCAAATTTTAATTACGCCAGGGATTGCCTTTTCTATAGTAAATTATTCAAAAAATAATTTTATACTGTCGCAAATTTTAATTACGCCAGGGATTGCCTTTTCTATAGTAAATTATTCAAAAAATAATTTTTTACTGTCTCAAATTTTAATTACGCCAGGGATTGCCTTTTCTATAGTAAATTATTAAAAAATAATTTTATACTGTCGCAAATTTTAATTACGCCAGGGATTGTCTTTTCTATAGTAAATTATTCAAAAATTTATTTTTTTCTGTCGCAAATTTTAATTACGACAGGGATTGCCTTTTCTATAGTAAATTATTCAAAAATTCATTTTTTACTGTCTCAAATTTTAATTACGCCAGGGATTGCCTTTTCTATAGTAAATTTTGCAAAAAATAATTGTTTAGTGTCGCAAATTTTAATTACGCCAGGTATTGCCTTTTCTATAGTAAATTATTCAAAAAATAATTTTTTACTGTCGCAAATTTTAATTACGCCAGCGATTGCCTTTTCTATAGTAAATTTTTCAAAAACTAATTGTTTAGTGTCGCAAATTTTAATTACGCCAGGGATTGCCTTTTCTATAGTAAATTATTCAAAAAATAATTTTATACTGTCTCAAATTTTAATTACGCGAGGGATTGCCTTTTCTATAGTAAATTTTGCAAAAAATAATTGTTTAGTGTCGCAAATTTTAATTACGCCAGGGATTGCCTTTTCTATAGTAAATTATTCAAAAATTCATTTTTTACTGTCTCAAATTTTAATTACGCCAGGGATTGCCTTTTCTATAGTAAATTTTGCAAAAAATAATTGTTTAGTGTCGCAAATTTTAATTACGCCAGGGATTGCCTTTTCTATAGTAAATTTTCCAAAAAATAATTGTTTAGTGTCGCAAATTATAATTAGGCCAGGGATTGCCTTTTCTATAGTAAATTATTCAAAAATTAATTTTTTTCTGTCGCAAATTTTAATTACGTGAGGGATTGCCTTTTCTATAGTAAATTATTCAAAAATTCATTTTTTACTGTCTCAAATTTTAATTACGCCAGCGATTGCCTTTTCTATAGTAAATTTTGCAAAAAATGATTGTTTAGTGTCGCAAATTTTAATTACGCCAGGGATTGCCTTTTCTATAGTAAATTATTCAAAAAATAATTTTATACTGTCGCAAATTTTAAATACGCCAGGAATTGCCTTTTCTATAGTAAATTTTGCAAAATCTAATTGTTTAGTGTCGCAAATTTTAATTACGCCAGGGATTGCCTTTTCTATAGTAAATTATTCAAAAAATAATTTTATACTGTCTCAAATTTTAGTTACGCCAGGGATTGCCTTTTCTATAGTAAATTTTGCAAAAAATAATTGTTTAGTGTCACAAATTTTAATTACGCCAGGGATTGCCTTTTCTATAGTAAATTATTCAAAAATTATTTTTTTTCTGTCGAAAATTTTAATTACGCCAGGGATTGCCTTTTCTATAGTAAATTATTCAAAAAATAATTTTATACTGTCTCAAATTTTAATTACGCCAGGGATTGCCTTTTCTATAGTAAATTATTCAAAAATTAATTTTTTTCTGTCGCAAATTTTAATTACGCCAGGGATTGCCTTTTCTATAGTAAATTATTCAAAAATTCATTTTTTACTGTCTTAAATTTTAATTACGCCAGGGATTGCCTTTTCTATAGTAAATTATTCAAAAAATAATTTTATACTGTCTCAAATTTTAATTACGCCAGGGATTGCCTTTTCTATAGTAAATTATTCAAAAAATAATTGTTTAGTGTCGCAAATTTTAATTACGCCAGGGATTGCCTTTTCTATAGTAAATTTTTCAAAAAATAATTTTATACTGTCGCTAATTTTAAATATGCCAGGGATTGCCTTTTCTATAGTAAATTATTCAAAAATTAATTTTTTTCTGTCGCAAATTTTAATTACGCCAGGGATTGCCTTTTCTATAGTAAATTTTTCAAAAAATAATTTTATACTGTCGCAAATTTTAAATATGCCAGGGATTGCCTTTTCTATAGTAAATTATTCAAAAATTAATTTTTTTCTGTCGCAAATTTTAATTACGCCAGGGATTGCCTTTTCTATAGTAAATTATTCAAAAAATAATTTTATACTGTCTCGAATTTTAATTACGCCAGGGATTGCCTTTTTATAGTAAATTATTCAAAAAATAATTTTTTACTGTCTCAAATTTTAATTACGCCAGGGATTGCCTTTTCTATAGTAAATTATTCAAAAATTCATTTTTTACTGTCACAAATTTTAATTACGCCAGGGATTGCCTTTTCTATAGTAAATTTTGCAAAAAATAATTTTTTAGTGTCGCAAATTTTAATTACGCCAGGGATTGCCTTTTCTATACTAAATTATTCAAAAAATAATTTTATACAGTCCCAAATTTTAATTACGCCAGGGATTGCCTTTTCTATAGTAAATTATTCAAAAAATAATTTTTTACTGTCGCAAATTTTAAATACGCCAGGGATTGCCTTTTCTATAGTAAATTTTGCAAAAAATAATTTTTTCTGTCGCAAATTTTAAATACGCCAGGGATTGCCTTTTCTATAGTAAATTATTCAAAAAATAATTTTATACTGTCGCAAATTTTAATTACGCCAGGGATTGCCTTTTCTATAGTAAATTATTCAAAAATTAATTTTTTTCTGTCGCAAATTTTAATTACGCCAGGGATTGCCTTTTCTATAGTAAATTATTCAAAAAATAATTTTTTACTGTCTCAAATTTTAATTACGCCAGGGATTGCCTTTTCTATAGTAAATTATTCAAAAATTAATTTTTTCTGTCGCAAATTTTAATTACGCCAGGGATTGCCTTTTCTATAGTAAATTATTCAAAAATTCATTTTTTACTGTCTCAAATTTTAATTACGCCAGGGATTGCCTTTTCTATAGTAAATTATTCAAAAAATAATTTTATACTGTCTCAAATTTTAATTACGCCAGGGATTGCCTTTTCTATAGTAAATTATTCAAAAATTCATTTTTTACTGTCCCAAATTTTAATTACGCCAGGGATTGCCTTTTCTATAGTAAATTATTCAAAAATTCATTTTTTACTGTCTCAAATTTTAATTACGCCAGGGATTGCCTTTTCTATAGTAAATTATTCAAAAATTAAACTTTTTCTGTCGCAAATTTTAATTACGCCAGGGATTGCCTTTTCTATAGTAAATTATTCAAAAATTCATTTTTTACTGACTCAAATTTTAATTACGCCAGGGATTGCCTTTTCTATAGTAAATTTTGCAAAAGATAATTGTTTAGTGTCGCAAATTTTAATTACGCCAGGGATTGCCTTTTCTATAGTAAAATTATTCAAAAATTCATTTTTTACTGTCTCAAATTTTAATTACGCCAGGGATTGCCTTTTCTATAGTAAATTTTGCAAAAAATAATTGTTTAGTGTCGCAAATTTTAATTACGCCAGGAATTGCCTTTTCGATAGTAAATTTTGCAAAAACTAATTGTTTAGTGTCGCAAATTTTAATTACGCCAGGGATTGCTTTTCTATAGTAAATTATTCAAAAAATAATTTTTAACTGTCGCAAATTTTAAATACGCCAGGGATTGCCTTTTCTATAGTAAATTTTGCAAAAAATAATTTTTTCTGTCGCAAATTTTAAATACGCCAGGGATTGCCTTTTCTATAGTAAATTATTCAAAAAATAATTTTATACTGTCTCAAATTTTAACTACGCCAGGGATTGCCTTTTCTATAGTAAATTATTCAAAAAATAATTTTATTCTGTCGCAAATTTTAATTACGCCAGGGATTGCCTTTTCTATAGTAAATTATTCAAAAATTCATTTTTTACTGTCTCAAATTTTAATTACGCCAGGGATTGCCTTTTCTATAGTAAATTTTGCAAAAAATAATTGTTTAGTGTCGCAAATTTTAATTACGCCAGGGATTGCCTTTTCTATAGTAAATTATTCAAAAAATAATTTTATACTGTCGCAAATTTTAAATACGCCAGGGATTGCCTTTTCTATAGTAAATTTGACAAAAACTAATTGTTTAGTGTCGCAAATTTTAATTACGCCAGGTATTGCCTTTTCTATAGTAAATTATTCAAAAAATAATTTTATACTGTCTCAAATTTTAATTACGCCAAGGATTGCCTTTTCTATAGTAAATTTTGGAAAAAATAATTGTTTAGTGTCGCAAATTTTAATTACGCCAGGGATTGCCTTTTCTATAGTAAATTATTCAAAAATTCATTTTTT